>JAVLUX010000201.1:9947500-10037500 GCA_032164185.1 Moxostoma hubbsi | reverse complement strand
TGTGTGTGTGTGTGTGTGTGCGCGTCTGAGTGAGTGTGTGTGCGCGTGTGTGTGAAAAACAACAGTGGCATTACGTAGACAAACTGGCATTTAAGCGGTTAAAATCCTGAAAATGAATGAATATTTGGTAATTATGATCAGGACTGATGTTGGTTAAAAACGTCAGTGAAAGTAGAAAATACTATTAATATACAATATTTATATACTTTATTTGAACTTCTGAGTAACTTTTTCTTTTATTGATGCACAAGCGTTAATAATGGCAATGTGGCACAATGATACACACAATATTCAAACATACGATGCCATACAGTGCGAGTAAATGTGGTAATTACATTTGTAGCTAGCGCCTTGCTTCATATTAGCAACTGGCTTGTTATCCACAAAAAACATGCATGCTATCGTCGTAGCGTAGTACAGTAGCTGGCTAAAATTAGCCTAGCCTCACTTTAGTATCACGGCTAATCCAGATACAATGAAAACATTAGAGGTAATATAATTATATAAGTTTATAATTGCTTACTTTCGATTATTTTTGGAGAGGCAAGTGGCTTATTTTACACTTGCTTTCCCAGAACAGGACGCTTGTTTCTCTTGTGAGATCTGGCAACACTGCAATTTGTATATCACCCATGTGCTCTCATTTTATTCGACTCAACGCTACTAACCGTTCTTTTATTTTGTTCTAACCGGTCTCCATGTGGAAATGAGGCTGCAGAACACCCGAACCAGAACGAAAACACACAGTTGTTTCTCAGAATGAAGCAAATGGGAAAACGTGTCATTTTTAGTCCATACTTGTAATGTTTTGATTCGTATTGAATTGTACTTTGTATTCGGTTCTTGTTGGAGTCATGCAAACCAATGGACGAGGATCTGCTTTTATTGGGGAAATTGGATCTTATCAGAGCAGTTTGTGAGTATGTGTGTTAAATATCTGAACACCGACAGCGCTTTTTAAAAAAAGACAACTTTAACCACTTAAAGTAACATGTGAAATGATAAAAATGTGATTTTTGGGCCCTGGAGAAGTTTTGACATGTGCTTTTTTCAATTGCTTAAAAACATATTAATGGCTAAAGTCTGATAACACTGTATTCAGCACAAACAGGGCTACAATAATATGTGAGCAACATGTGTGTACAGGTTTGTATTTGAGAAAATAACGTTTATGCATGGTTTTTGAAAAAACGAAATGTTTAAGTCATTGAAATAAGGCCATATATCACATACTCAACATTTGTCCACAAGACTTTTGAGAACTGGATCTTGTAGCCTAGAGATTTTGCTACAAATGATGTGAAAACCATCCTGATCACTCATTCATACAAAACAATATAGTAATTTAACTTGTGTAAGACACTTTTAGTGTTAGAAAGGTCATATGCGAGTAGGCGTTAACTATCATGAATATTGATTGTAATTCACACCTGAGGAGACAAAAGACCCTCCCCTGGGCCTATCAATGAGGAATGTGAAAGACTTAAGGATTAAAATCAAGTTTTAAGTTAAAAGTAGTAATATGACTATACATTTTCTTTACATAAAGACTTCACTTAATTTTAGACCTACACTACCTTTAAAAGAAGTCTCTTCTGCTCACCAAGGCTGCCTTTATTTGATACAAAATACAGTAAAAACAGTGATATTTTGAACTATTTTTACAATTTAGTTTTCTATTTAAATATATTGTAAAATGCGATCAAAGCATAATTTCAGCATCATTACTGCAGTCTTCAATGTCACATGATCCTTCAGAAATCATTATAATATGCTGATTTTCTAATATGGGCATATTTAAAGTGCATTTTACACATTTAACCTGTACACATATTTGCAAGCACAAGCATTGATGATAATGAGGCAGCATAAACACTAGTTAAAATATAATTAAACATTCATATAATGTTGAACTGGCTCTGCTGGTGGGTGTGATCACATTAGAGATAATTAGCTGAGCCAGTAAAAACTGTACATCGCTTTGTTTCATACAGATTACATAGCAGGATATTAGTTTTATTTAAAAGTAGACATTTTAAGCTTTCTTTAGACATATGCTTCGTGTTTGTGTGATAAGTATTCGCGGAGTTTCAGTTCATTTTTGTGACGAGTTTCTGAAATATGCTCGTGAACACGGAGACTGCTTACAGCTCGCCATATTTATTTTCTTTATTTTACAAAAGCACAAGGATCTGTTGTTGTTGTGAGTGTACACAAATAAAAGTAGACCCTTTATAGTCTCTAATGATGTCTTACAGTTATCTGTATGCCCCAAAATGTTTCCGCTGTAACGACGAAAATATCCAGCAGGACGCGCCGGCGTCCACGTAGACTCCATGTGCGTTACCTTCAATATCTTTTCTCTACTCGCTGCATATATTTCATCAGGATTCACCGTTCATTTTTCTAGCCAGGTCACAAACATGGTCAGCGGGAGACAGACACGGTCAGAAGCAGCACATCATTACACCGCAGGATCGGGCCCCTCTGTCCCTACCCATGGTGCACTGGGCCTGTGAGATGCTGCCCTGACCGCCCCCCTCCACAGGACACCGAGGTCTTAATCATCACATACAAGAGGTGCAGCTGCTCCCACTGAACAACTCTCCGCCCATCCCTTGTTCTCCGTCTTACTACCCTTTCCTGTTTTCTTTAAATAACTCCCTTATCACCATGGCGACTGCTTTTGTGACATCAGGGAGGAAAATGACTTTTTTGCATCCCCTGACATTGCAGCACGCTTTTCACCAAAACACAGGCAACATATCACACCTCAAAGCATATTTAGGGCTCATGAAGAAATTTGGCCCTAATGAGACAAATGCACCTGTCTTCAGCCGTGTCCACAATGTTTCTAGTATTGTGAAATAAATAGTGATTACAAAAAAAAAAAAAAAAAAAAAAATTTGAGGTACAGAATTGATTTAAAATATCCTTGTTTATGATTAAAGTGCAATAACTGAAAAAAAGTCAAATTAATTAAAAAAAAATTAAAATATATATATATATATATATATATATATATATATATATATAAAATATTATTATTATTATTATTATTATTATGACAAAATAAACAAAAATCAGCATTCTTTTAGTTAAAGGGATAGTTCATCCTCATGCCATCCCAGATGTGTATGACTTTTTCTTTTTCTTGCTGAACACAAAAGAAACTTTTTAGAAGAATATTTCAAATCTGTTGGTCCATACAGTGCAAGTAAATGGGTACCAAAATGTTGAAGCTCAAAAATGCACATAAAGGCAGCATAAAAGTAATCCATAACACTCCAGTGGTTTACTCCATGTCTTCAGAAGAGATATGATAGGTGTGGGTGAGAAACATTTTTTAAGTCATTTTTTACTATAAATATGCATGAAATAAGCAAATCGCCAAAAACCAAAAAGTTAAAAATATGAGTGAAATTTGATAGTATAAAATGGGCTAAAATATTGATCTCATTGTATGACTTCTGAAGACATGGATTATTTAACCACTGAAGACATATGGATTACTTTTATGCTGCCTTTGTGTTTTTTGGAGCTTCTAAATTTTGGTAGCCATTCACTTGCATTGTGAGGACAAACCAAGCTGAGATACTCTTCTAAAAATCTTAAAGATAGTCACATTGGGATGGCATGAGGGTGAGTAAATGATGAGAGAATTCTCCTTTCTGGGTGAACTGTCCCTTTAAGTTTTGATTCATCACAACAGAGCTGTTTAACTTTGAGTTAATACAAATTAATCCAAATAAAATGTAAAAAAAACCTCAGACAATTAAAGATGAAAGTGGTTCACTCGGGATCAAGCCTACTCTTTTAAACACGCATTATCGAAACAAATCTTTTCACTCGAATCTTGCTTGCAGCGACAACGTTAAAAGACAATAGTCTCACATTAAGCAGCCGAGTCATGATTTTAGAGCAGAAGCTCCAATCACCTGGTGGCGTCTTGTGTGAGGAATCACAGGAACGAAGGTAAACATCCTGGAGCATGCCCTGGGTCATGGATCAAACTGTCTGCTTGGCGCCAAGCCCTCCAAGCCTGAAAACAGGCCAATTAGATCAACTCTGTACAGGTTATGACATTAATAAACCATGAAGTCAAGTTTCCTTGGGTAATTGTAGCCATCACTCTGAACCAGATTCTCATTACTTACCGTGCTTTATAGTGCACAAACTGATTTACAGAACACTAATACAGGGGACAGTCCCACCAGAGCAACCAAGTGTCATTCTCAATGGCACAACAGTGCCATTATGGGGCGGCTGTGGCTCAGGTGGTAGAGCGGATCGTCCGCTAATCGCAGGGTTGGTGGTTCAATTCCCGGCCCACATGACTCCACATGCCGAAGTGTCCTTGGGCAAGACACTGAACCCCAAGTTGCTCCCAATGTCAGGCTAGCACCTTGCATGGCAGCTCTGCCACCATTGGTGTATGAGAGTGAATGGCACACAGTGTAAAGCACGTTGGTAACCTATATCAGCTATATCAGTGCAGACCATTTAACATAAGCCAGAAGCGACATCAGTAACTCTCCAGTTCATAGTTCCTTATTGGCATCAAACCTGCAACCATTGTGTTAACAGCCATTAAGCTTCTTTGAGGATTAGTGTACCTCCATTAAGGTACCGCCACCCGATCACCATGGACTTGGTCCACAGAGTGAGGTACTGGCAACCATTGTGGCTCAAACTGTCCTTTACATATAACAGCAGACAAGAGCAGATCGACTATTATGTGTATGGACACGTAACCAAAGTCAGCCTTCTAACATGCTCAGTCCTTCTCCAACTCAAAAAAGCCTTGAGTAGTATCTGTAACCTCAGTGACAGATAACTAGGGTTGGGTACAGACAACCGGTTCATGGTCCATTCTTTTAAAAATACCCGAATCAACTGATCTTCATGACTTTCGGTTCCGTTAATGGTGATACAGACAGAACACTGGACGTGTTTCCATTAGTGCATTTTGCAGCATCCTCTACTGGGTCTACATCGCAAAACACGCAGTGCTACCAGTGTATTTTGATTCCCAAATAAATTACTCACATGAGCGTCTCTTTTGAATCTACAGTGTAAAATATACAGTCATTCCGGTATGGACCGATTCCCGAAATAATTATTATAATGAGCCGGTTCATTTGAATCTACAGCGCAAAACATACAGTCGTATTAATCTTATACTGATGCACAAGTTATGAATATCCGACTCTAAATTAAATTCTCACAAACCTTAAGTACAACTACAATTGTGGCCAAAAATATTGGCACCCTTGGTAAATATGAGAAAAAAACCTTTCATTAAAAAATTTACAAAAATCGAACCGTTTAGTAGATTGAAGTAAAACAATTGAAACAGGGGAAATATCTCATTATTAAATATATATTTTTCTCCAAAATGTACTGGCCATAATTATTGGCACCATTTTATTCAATACCTTTTGCAACCTCCCTTTGCCAATGCTCGGAGTCTTCTCTTATAATGTCTAATGAGGTTGGAGAACACACGGCAAGGGATCTGAGACCATTCCTCCATACAGGATCTCTCCACATTCTTCAAATTCAGACTTCCATGTTGGTGGACTCTCTTCTTCAGCTCACACCACAGGTTGTCAATGGGATTAAGGACAGGGGACTGGGATGGCCATGGCAGAATCTTGATTTTGTGGTCAGTGAACCATTTTTGGGTTGATTTTTTTGTTTTGGATCATTGTTCAGCTGGAAGATCCAACCAGGGACATTGTAAGTTGGTATACGATAGAGTCCATGATGCCATGTATCTGAACAAGATGTCCAGGACCTCTGGCAGAAAAACAGCCCCACGACATTAAAGATCCAGCACCAAGATTAAGCTTTCTGGCAGAGGCAATCAGGTTTAGATTTTGTCTCAGTTGGTATACGATAGAGTCCATGATGCCATGTATCCGACCAAGATGTTCAGGACCTCTGGCAGAAAAACATTAAAGATCCAGCACCATATTTAACCATGGGCATTGGGTACTACTTCATCTCTGTGTACGCCGAACCCATCTCTGGTGTTTGCTGATAAAAAGCTCCATTATTGTTTCATCTCACCATAGAATCCGGTCGCATTTGAAGTTCCAGTGGTGTCTGGCAAACCGAAGACGCTTGAGTTTGTTGTTGGTTGAGAGCAGAGGCTTTTTTTTCCTGAAACCCTCCCAAATAACCTGTGGTGATGTAGGTGATGTCTTGAGACTTTGACCCCAAGACCCAACTAGTTTCTGCAGTTCTCCAGCTGTGATCCTTGGAGATTCTTTGGCCAATCGAACCATCCTCCTCACTGTGCGTGGAGACAATACAGACGCGTCCTCTTCCTGTCCGACTCTTAAGATCTCCAGTTGATTGGAACTTGTTTATTGCCCTGATGGTGGAAATGGCCATTTTTAAATGCTTCGGCTATTTTCTTACAGCCACTTCCCATTTTTTGAAGCTCAACAACCTTTTGCCGCACATCAGAAGTATATTCTTTAATCTAACCTACTGTGATTGATGATTAAGGGAATTTGGCCTGTGTGTTACCTCATTTATTTATACCCCCTGTGAAACTGGAAATCATGGCAGAACAATTTCATGTTCCTATATTCCATATTTTACTCATAAGCATATCTTGGAGAGCCAATAACGTGTTTTTCACCGCATTCTTTGCACATATTTACCAAGGGTACCAATATTATTGGCCACAAATGTATATAAAACAGTGCAGCTGTCTCTAAACTGTAACTTATGTAATATTACTTCAGACAGAATAAATGAAATATGACATCACAATTCTAGTTTCTTTAGATTTTTCATTTAAAATATAGTTAGGATCTATTGTTGAATTGTATTTATGTCTCAAAAAAGTCCAGTACAAACACCTTTTACAATAATTGTATTAAATGTATTTCTGATTTGCTATATCCGCTCTGTTGACATCTGAAATTAT
This sequence comes from Moxostoma hubbsi, assembly GCA_032164185.1. Taxonomy (NCBI): domain Eukaryota; kingdom Metazoa; phylum Chordata; class Actinopteri; order Cypriniformes; family Catostomidae; genus Moxostoma; species Moxostoma hubbsi. The sequence goes on along the minus strand of JAVLUX010000201.1, from coordinate 10,030,554 downwards.
CTCATCATTATACAACCGGCTCCAGAGCGAGTAAATAAAAGAACCGTATTTATCATTTGATAATGAGAATACAAGTTCTCTCATCAAATAAGTATTCCTCAAAAGTACCAAAAGAATCACTGGAATCCTTACTGGAACCGTTAAGGAACCAGAACCTTTAAGAGGAATCAGAATAGTTACATTTCTTTCGTCTCCCATCCCGCCAGATAACAATATTACAGCTAAGCACTCTGAATTGTGTCTTTAAGAAACACATTTATATTGTAAATATCAAGGAGCTCATGCTGCTCTCATCCAATCAGGCATTTGGTCAAAAACTCTCCAGATACGTCTGATCCTATTAATTCAGAAAGAGGTCCGAGTTGGTTTTGTTTTTAAAGAAAACTCCTGTATTAACACCTTTAAGAAAAAGTCAAGCTTGGGCAAAAGATGACTTAATTTAGCTTTTTGTTTGTTTTTAAATCGAGCAGTCCTAGCACTAACATTATTGATTAACAGCAAAGAATAACTCATGCCTAATGCCATACTTGTCAATCACGCAAAAGATCAATTTAAACTAGCTCTTGATAGCAGTTCCGCTCATATAGCACACATTAACCAAACTCACTGTCAAAATCTGGTTGTGAGTAGAGATGCACCGATTGCAATTTTCTTGGCCGATTTCCGATTTTTCTCCAAGTGTGACCTGCCGATACCGATTTTTTCCCGATTCCGGTTTTCTAAGAAATATTATTGACCGCATATACAAACAAAATCTACCTTTCTTCAATGCTAAATTTAATTTTCATAATAAAATAAATGATTAAACGTTACAATTTCCCCCAAAGTAAGTTCCAGGATGTTCTCTGACTTCTGATATATAAAGTGTCTGTGACTGGAAAGAGGCAGAAATAACAATTAACTGCAAATGAGTTGCTTTATATAACAAAACAGATGTCATTTTACACTATTTTTATAAATGGACCTGTAAACTGAAGTGTCCAATATGCTCAACATTGACATTAAGCGACGTTAGATCCCAAATATCAGAGGTAAAACTGATTGCTGCTTCGGGATCGGCTTGTCGTCACTCACCCCCGTTTTTCCCGGGAGTCTCCTGTATTTCACACCCATCTCCCGCCCCCCTCCTGTTTTGTTATTTCTCCCAGGAGTCTCCTGTAATTTGTATGGCCCAAACCACGTTATATGAATAATCACATCAATATGTTATTCCAAGGTTGTCCAGTTGCCAGATCTTGTATGAAACGCATCCAACTCACACAATCGACACATCACACACATTTCAACCCATTTGTGACCTCAACCTGGTTGAGTCACACTGATTTTAACATCGGACACGGTGGGAAAAATTACGTTACTCAGCACATTAAATCACAACGGCACAATTTATATGTATTTAGCCCGCCTCTGCCATCCCACGGTTTACTTTAGCCTTGCAAATATTACAAATTGCAGACTTGTAAAAATACAAGAAACCCCTGTATTTTTCACTCACAGTGAGTGAAGATCTTCCACGCCAATGTCATGTTTCCATGTGGCGGTGACGTTATTGCCTGCGCTGCTGGCAACAAAACGGACCGGCTCGGAACCGGAAAGACGTGAGACTGACCGGCCGGTTACCGGGCCGAGCATGCGAAAAAACGTCCGATTCCGGTCCCTGGCCAGTCGATCGGTGCACCTCTAGTTGTGAGACCAGACAATTTAAAGGTGTCATTTCAGTTGTAAATATACTCTCAAAACCAACCAAATTACATCATTAGAAGCAAATTTAGCACTCAAAACAGGATTTACCATAGCTTATGGTATAGACTGCTCTGTCTGCATTGGCTTTGCACACAATCAAATATTATGATAAACAGATGATTCTAAAAGTAATTTTTTGGGCATCAACAGACAGGATTTTTTGAAAACTTTGTTTGTTCCAATAAAATAATTTTGGCAAAGGACATCCCTTCCCTTGCCTTTTCTCTATCTGCTCCGTCCTCTGCAATATTGCCTATAATTGCATGCAAGCAGAAAACAGCAGCCCATAAGCAAATGTCAGACATGCTTAGGGAATTGATCATCAATTTAAAGGACAGGTCACTCATGCCTCTAAAATGCCAGACCCTCTCATATCCAATTAGCATGGAGAGTAACTGAGGGCATTAAAAAAAAAAAATTTTAAAACATAAAATATCTCATCAACCTGTTCTGCTTCCTGTGGTTGTGATAATTAACATCGGGTTCTGGTCGAATGTCAAAATGTGTTGAGAGTTTCACAGCCAAATATAAAAAAGTCCCTGAAATATTGCTGTCTGAATTATCATCACCTCTGTGCATATGAATGAGGATTTAGAGTTCCCCGGAATGTGGAGGAACAACATAGGCCAGTCCTCAAGGATGACAGTGCGTGCATGATAGAGCAACCCAACTCGGGCCTGATGGGACCCGAGAACCTGGACAGGTCAAGTAGGACTTCGGGTTTGGGTCAGGTTCAATAAACGGGCTGTAACGAAGTTCAGTGGAAGGGAGGTGGCGAGAACCGGATAACAATATAAATAATAGTTTAATAACAAACTTAAAAAGACAAACACATCCCGGGCAGCTGCCCGTAACGCTCTCTCTCTCCCTGAAACTGCCGCCTCCTTTCGGCTTTATCCCTCTCCAGGGCTTGATTAGCCTAATTCGGGGCCAGGTGTGCAGCATCACAGAGGGCGGCCTCCTTCCTGCCACACAGGCCTACCGAACTTGTTTCGCACGTGTGCGCTCACTCACAGACACGCATGAATGGACGAGTTAGGGGCCGTTCACACCGAACGCGTTTTTGCATGCGTCTGTTCAGTTTTCCCATTGTTTTCCTATGTAAACACATGCTGGACGAATGTCTTTGACTGTTGCGCCATGTCTCGCTGTTTCTTCAGCATCTTGCGCAGGACCGGCACTTTTTAAACACCATGTCAACACCTGTCCAGGCTGCATAGAGGGGACTGTTACATTGTTTCATTTTATTCCAGATTGTTCTGCACCAAGTGAAGTTACAGCAAATAAATGTTAAGGCAATGCCGTGTTTGTTACAACTGTATATATTTACCGTTTCAATATTGTTACGAGTGTTGCCTAAATACTTGCATAGAGCCTTTTGCAACAGGAGAGGAAATTATAAAGATAGTGAGTGATTTCGGGTTTGGGTCGGGTTATAATCTGACGGTATCATTCGGGCCGAGTAGGTTTGGGCCACACGGTCTCGGGTTCAGATTTCGTTTTAAGGCCTGTGCAGACCTCTAGTGCATGAGTTCCTGCTGTGTGATGTACTACTGGATTCCACTGCTTAATCCCGTGGGAGCTCATTTAATGTATCAGGTGTTGAGCTTTATTTGGAGCAAGTATCTGGGACATGCCCCCACTATATACTCAATGTAATATTCTGTAACTGAATATACCAAACTATAAATGGGATAAAAATGTGTCACTGTAAGTGACCAGATTACTGATAAATTCTAAAAAATCTTAAATAGGCTTCTATGAGGGATCTCCGTTTTAGACCTACCGACGTCTCCCTCAACCCCCTCCCTCCATCTCCCTCTACCCTTAGGAGCAGAGAAAACTAAATATTGAGTGTGTGAAGGGTCCAAGCAGACACGCGTCTGGGCAGTCAGTCCCGGGGAAATATGGCTGTCTGCCCAGGTCTTTTCCTGAGTGTCGTTTCTGGGCTAGTTTTCCCCCCCGGTTTGCTTTATGACTCATAATGAGCCAAATCATCATTACCCATCGAACCTCGAGATTCATAAAGCCAAGCACACACACTCACTGAATGTCGTCCAGCAAAATAGCTTTTAATGATTATGGACTAATCTTACACCAGAGGGATGCTGACTTTGGCCTCAACACACCCAAACTCTGGAAGCAGTCGCTGATGTTTCATTATTCTGAAATTTGTTCTATTATAATGAGACCATGAATCTTAGAGTAAGATCTTAGAGCAATGCCACCTAAATTCAAGAGGAGGATAAGGCCTAGGCTATGTCTTACCTAAAGGTCAGCCATGTGATTATAAACCAGAACAATGAAAAATGTTGATGGAAGTAGTTTACCGACTTGAAAGGGACTGCACAATTTTTTAAAGCCTTTAAGGGTTTAAAAGAGGCAATCCGGATTTTGATGACACTTATTTTGTGCGATTTCAAATTCAGGCGTAACCAACATAATTTACTCGAAGTTGTGGATGTTTACCGCTGGTTGTCAAGTATCTTTCTGCAACAGGTCACAGGTTTCCACTGGCACGGCTGTGATTTTAAAATAAAGTGCTTAGCCCCGGGCTTTTCCAGGAGGTACTAGCATATAATAAGGTTTTCCCTCTTAAACTAGCACCTCAGCACAAACCCAGAAAATATACCATGTGCTCCATTCATCTTCGCAGTTTAATGTGTGTATCTTTTCAAATAAACTTCAACTCCTTGGGTTACTCTAGACAGTATTAGTCTCCCAGATGAACTGGCAAGGAATATGTTTGCCCTGGGCATAAGATGACCTGCAAGTGGACCCGCCATCGGGGAGCACTATAGCACTGACTCCCAATTGCAGACTCCAAAGGGAATGATGTCCAAACCCTGAAATCAAACACAGAGGGCCGCCGTGGTTGGAGAGAAAACAAGATCGAAGAGCGCGGAAGAGAATGTGTGCCCAAACACAATGTCCTCGAGCTCTTTTGTTCAGTCCCTCTCTTCGCTTGCGCATCCTCCTATTTCTATTCATCCCGTCCTTTCCTCTGTCCTAATGATTTAGCATATTTTCTGGTGCAAGTGGGAGGTCCGTACAGTCTAAACAGGGCCTGGCATTATTGAGAAACAAACCACAGACTGAACTTCTCCATTTAGTGCCTTCAGAGATGGCATTAAGTAAAAGAGCGAAAGGAAAGCTGAAACAGCTCTCTTCATCAACACAAAAGGCTAACCTTAATGCATAATGCAAATGAGCACAGGAGCATCGGCTTGGCTCTCCTTTTAGCGCTCCATATAATTAAGAGCTCTGGGGCCCGACTATTTGGGCCCAGGAGAGGACATTTTTTCCATTTCTTGTTCTCTTTCATTCTCTCTCTCTTGTCATGTTCGTGTATATTAAATTCCCATCTTGAGGAGGTACTTATGGTTGCCCCAACAGAGTAAGAGTAGCTTTTATCATGTCACATCTGAAAATTATTCCGTGATCTACATTCAATTAGACGCGCCAACTCCTCGTGAACAGAACAACACTCCCCATTAATCTCCAAATTTCCATTTCCGAAATAGAATCAGACGCTGCTGACCTTCATTTGAACAGGGAGAGAAAGAAAGAGAAACAAAACAAGAACAAGTTATCATCTCGACAACATTTGCATAAAAGTCCTTCGCTTTTCCAACGATAAACCGATGACAAATTTAATGACATTTCAAAAAACAGATTCAAAAGAATCAATTCATAAAGCAAGCTTCAACCTTTCAAATATAAAAAGTAGGTTTTAAAATGATTGCACGTCAGCGCCTTTGATTTAAAAACAATACAACGTTGTCTTCCAGCTGAAGTGATGGACTAGACTAGAGGGAGCCAGCTTTATTAAAACAAAAGGTTCGAGCCCAGTGGAGACTTCAGTCAAAGTCTGCAATTGCATGGTGCCAAAAAAAAAACAACCGGAGATGTTTTTGACAAGATACAGCCCTTAAAGTCTGTCTCCCATTAAGTCTTCAACCAACTTTTTTTTTTTTTTTTTTTTTAAACCACAGTAGTGTACTTCACTACCCTAGCTAGCTACATATTAAGGGTCAAACAAACAGTCTCTCATTCATCACGTTCATGCTCACACATGAAAGACATTTCACACAGAACTGTATCGTTAAAAGATACGTCCTCCGCTCATAGACAACAGTCACAGCATGCAGATTGTAAGGACAAATGCATGGAAAAGCATGACAAAGCCTGAATCTGTTGCGGTGCGTGAGGAGCCTCTTATCAGCCTCAACTCAACGTACATCATGAGAGAGATGTTTGCTTCCACCACAAGCTGGTAAAACAGCTAAACACGGTGACGGCAGCAGAAAGCTTGTAACATGCAAGTTGAATACAGTTACTGGTGCTGGGCTTTTTTAGCAGCTCTATAGAGCTATCTAGAGGCCACAAAAAAGAAGAGCATGTGAAAAGAGTATTAAAACTGACTGGAGAGGGTTAGCAGGATGTAGAAACATCCCTTAAGATGCCCAAGACAGAGGAGTATGCATATTCACTGGACTGATTTAAAAGTGGTTTTGAGTATGCAAACATATTCAGAAATGTATGTATATACAGTTCATATGCTCCAGAAAGTCATGCATTTAGAGACACCTTGAAAGGGCATGCTGGAATATAAGGAGGATTGTCATCTCCAACTCTTATGGCTTTAATGCAGGTGTCAGTAACTTGTGGCATGCGTGCCAGCTAAGGCATGCAGAGGGGTAATCTCTGGCATTCCAGCAACGGCGGGAGAGAAATAGACCATTTTATTTAAATAAATGACACACCTGCATTCCAATCAACATCATGAAGTAATCCATCCTTGTTTTCATGAGCTGAATGGGAGGCTAAACAAAAAGTTACAAATTGATGAGACCGCAGTGTACCCAGGGGTGGACTGGGAAAAGAAATCTGCCTGGGATTTTACATAGCAACTGTCCCAAAAGTTATTGAGTTTATCGTGGCCCATTTAGCCCATTTTGCGGGTGACCCACTGGCCCGCTCGGTTTTCCCGATGGCCTGTCTGCCCCTATTCGGCCCAAAGTGCGTCGGACCATCGTGAAAATGCCCAGTATGCCAGATCACCAGTCCAGCCCTGAGTGTACCCAACAGACCAGCAGTACCCGCGTGCATGCCATTTGTGCATCACGAGCCAGCAACGCGCCACTTTCGGTTAATTACGCGAGTAAACGTGCCCGCTTTGCTCCGGTCAGTCTGCGCGGATGACAGCCTACATTCAGTGTTTCATTCGTTTCTTTTTGCTTTCAGACCAACGCATGATGTAATAAGGAAAACACCACTATTAATCCTTGAAACTTCCAACCCAGCCCTACAGGTACACCCTCCTTAAACCATAGTCACACTCAAGATTACATTAAACCATTAAAAGAGAAAGCATGAGTCTATTCAAAATATAAATTAAACCCGGAAATAAAGTTTTAGGATTTTGCAGATGCTTGGCACAGCCACTGATAAGGGAGAAAAAAAAAAAAAAAAAAAATGGTACTCCATGTCAAAAAGATTGCCTTGTCGATGAAGAGTGGGCTGCCCATTCTCCAGTCTTCATATCTGGCGGATGCGGCACCATCACAATCGTCATGGAAACGGGTTGTCAAATCATAAGGAGGAGACTACAGCACAAAAGCTCAGGCTGACCTTTTGGACTTCTGTCCAAGAGTCCATTTAGCCCGACTAGTGTTTAACTCGATACATTTGTCTCCATAATATCGGTTTCCGTTCCCTAAAATGTACTCACTTTCTCCATACACCACGATCAAGTAGCTCTTCAGACAATATACACCTGTTGTATTGAAGAAATGTACATTCTTATACCCTATACTGCCCCTCAGTGGCTAAGGCAGGTATTCCAATCAACGTCAGATCGATCAAAATCAATCAATTAAATCAGAAACCCGTTCATTACAGCAAGCAAGATCACAGAGACTGATGTTAAGCAAATAAAATGGCAATCGTGGCTCTCCAAAGTTCAACGTAAACAACACGGACGGACACACACACACACACACCACACACACACACACAAGACCGGACAAAAAGGCGACGTAATGTCATAAGCATGATGTTGTACAGCCTTATATTGCAAACCGAAAACACAGCCAACAGTCAAGAGCAATTAGGGGGTGTTTATTATCCATTGTTTGGAGTGTGCAATTGCTGACGGGCAGGCATTTGTTTAAATCTGTTAATAATCAATCTGCTCAACAATCAATCATTTTAATTGTGGCTTCAGCAGCAACTGGAACCTGGAAACCGTTGAGGCTGTGTTCGTTTGATCGATGGAGGGTACCAGGCACCATATCCCACCCCACCAACAAACTAACGACCTGAAACCGAGGACAAAATAGAGCGCACACCCATGCACAGTGTGACAGCAGGAAACGTTTTCCTCCACTAATAGATCTATACAGGTATCTAAAGAAACGCTTATAACGCATGTTTCTAAAAATGGGTCTGAATCTGGCTCATCTAGATGCTGATAATTATACAGCTTAAATTTAAAAAGAAGCAGTGAACACCAGACAAGCCCGCCACTCTCCAATCTACGTTTAAAACCTTCCAAATCCAATCTATAGAGTGATCTTATGACAGTCAGGCAAGATGCTTCTCAGAATTCACAGTACATCCATAAAAAGAGACATCAAAACTGACAAACACACAGCCAAATAAGCCAACTCACACACACACACATGCAATAATAAAGTCACGCACACTTCTCAAAAACCTGACAGGCTGAGATCTACTCAGACATGTATACGGAAAGCTCATCTTCCACCACGGTGCTGACAAGAGCACTCAGAGAGCCTGTAGGCTACCTCACCATTGGGAACATGAGGAAAGTGTGGGCATTGTATTGTGCACCATTGCAGATAACACCTGCACCTCTCTTCATACAACGCCCTGCAGCATAGTGTTTTTCAACCTAGTACTTCTCATTATAGTGCACAAGCAGAACTGGGGAGCATCTCTGAAACTCATTGATAATTCTGTCTCTTGTTAGAAAACGAGTCTCTTATGTCGAAAAAGTGCATTGTAGAGCTAATCCTTTGTATATTATGACAAGCCTCTGCTAGTTTTGAGGTATGAAATACCAACATGCTCACACAGGAAGTTGGCATGCTCCCATCGGACATATCTGGAACGGCAATAACTTTCCCTCGTGGCACGACTGGTAGCGTGTTGCCTCAGTTGCATGGGAGACCACAGTTCAATCCCCATTCAAACAAGGAATTAATCGTGTTTGTATAAACAAGCATGAGGGTGATAAAGAGGTTGCATTTTGTCTATTAATGGCTATGGTTAGATCTGTGTTTTGGTTAGGGGGTAGATTCAATAAAATAAGCATTTCTCTTCACTGTTTAACAACCTGTTCAGCGGAGAACAACTGGCTTCTGGAGAACTCTCCTGGATGTAAATGGATGTCACATTTGTTTACATGCTCTGAAACACTTCCTGTTTTAGCCTCTGGAGGCATCCATCAATCCATCTTCAACCGCTTATCCGAAGTCAGGTCGCGGGGGCAGCAGCTCCAGAAGGGGGCCCAAACTTCCCCATCCCGAGCCACATTAACCAGCTCTGACTGGGGGACCCCGAGGCGTTCCCAGGCCAGTGTGGAGATGTAATCTCTCCACCTAGTCCTGGGTCTTCCCCGAGGCCTCCTCCCAGCTGGACGTGCCTGAAACACCTCCCTAGGGAGGCGCCCAGGGGGCATCCTTACCAGATGCCCAAACCACCTCAACTGACTCCTTTCGACGCAAAGGAGCAGCGGCTCTACTCCGAGCTCTTCACGGATGACTGAGCTCCTCACCCATCTCTAAGGGAGAAGCCCGCCAACCTTCTGAGGAAACCCATTTCGGCCGCTTGTACTCGTGACCTAGTTCTTTCGGTCATGACCCAGCCTTCATGACCATAGGTGAGGGTAGGAACAAAAATTGACTGGTAGATCGAGAGCTTTGCCTTCCGGCTCCCGATACCGCCCCCACTGCCCCGATTCTCCGGCCAACCTCCCAATCCATTGTTCCCTCACTCGTGAACAAGACCCTAAGGTACTTGAACTCCTTCACTTGGGGCAATACCTCCTTCCCTACCCAGAGTACGCACTCCATCGTTTTGGAGGCAGTGTTTTCAGATTCAGTCAACGTATACCGATTTCAGCTAAAGAAAAATCAGCACACACATGCCGAATTTTACGCAAGATCAGGTTGGAAATACAGAGACATGCTATAGAAATGGTCAGAGTAGACACTCAGCTTGAAATTACAATGTAATGTCCCTATTAAAATAAACAGCATCTTATAATGGAGGCACACAATTACATTGTATTAAAAATAAAAGCAGTAATGGTTCTAACATTTGCATAGCAGATAATTAAAGAATGTTTTCGTCCCTTGTGAGAGTGGCCCACAATGAAAATAATTAAGAACAATTCAATCTGGTCACAAAACCGTGTGGTCAGTTAAAATGGGCCTCACGATTGTACATTTAATTGGATGTGCCCTCTCTATCACTTTCTTTGACACCTACACCTACTTTGTCACAATGACAGCTCATTGCCATGCAGAAGCCCGATTCATTAAAATACACTCCATTAACAGACCTACAGTGTAATTATGAGATTAGGAATTTATCACATGCACTGAAATACAAATCAAAAAGGAGTTTTTTCTCTATTAAAGTAATTGGTTTGCAAACGCTGCCTTTCACCAACAGCAAACTCACAATTGAGAGTAGATTGAGGAAAGGCTATTATGGCCTTGCCAAACCTTGGAGGGAATTACAGAATATTGCTGTTTGGGAATTAAAGTGTCAGGAAAAAGCAGCAAATCTGACGAAAGATAATGCTGCAAATTGAACAAGCAGAACAATAAACTGGCACCATTTGCTGAAGTTACAGAACTACAGACTGGATTTTAGTAGAGTATGGGTGAAGATGGCACCCATCAAAAGGGTCATGCCCGTCTTTTTTCATTGCAACTATACACACCTGCAATTTCCAAAAAGCTTTTTGCCAACAATAGAATTCACATTTATCCGGCAATAATCTAGTGAACACCACAGGGGGTGTGTCTTGTCACGGTAAAACAGGCATTTCCTCTACTGGAAAATCGGAGCTATTATAGTAGCATTCCTTAAATTATTCCTCAAAAAGACAAACGGCTACAAGATGTGCAATTAGTCGGTAAGAACGGAAATTATTTTTCAGCAGCGTAATGAAGTAAACAAGTGTTGCGCAACCAAACACCCAGTTTTACCCAGGGTTTTTTTTTCTTTTTTAGAAGCAAAATAGCTAAGTGTGTTCAAAGGTGAAATCTGCAAACCTTTAGTAAAGCGGGACAGCTGCACCCATCATCCCTGAAAAGAGCACACTTTGTCGACTGACTTGGTTTAAGGGCTTGCGTTATTTACTCAAGAAACGGTGATATGAAAATCAATCAGGTGCAGCGTTTCAAGATGAAAAACTAGAGACATAATTATTCTTGCATCTCTTTGGCTCTTTTCTCTCTCTAGTTGTTAGCAGACTGTTCAACAGTGCTTATTAAAGTATTAAAATAACTATGAAGAGATCTTGAATAGTAAGTAGGGAGAAGAATAAAAGTGCATAATATATGCAGATTTCTCCTTAGCACGGTCACCTTAACTGCAGCATTTAAAAACAGGTGTGCAGATTTGAAACGACACCGAAACACTGCAAGACCCATTTCCAGCCACGAGTTTCCTTGGAAATGTTTATCAAATTCTTGAATTGTAAAAATGATCCAATAAAAAGAAAATATGCTAGCATCATTGTTTTATCTGATCCCAATCAATGCATATTAATTAGGGCTGGGATAAACGATTATTTTTTCGATGCATCGATTAATCTAACGATTAATTTTTTTCAGTCCGATTTCGATTATAAAATGTAAAAAAAAAATAAAATAAAAAAATCAAATCGCTGGGAGTTTGATTGACAGGCGATCTGATCAATCAATCATAATACGCCATTTTTGTCCGACAAAGTAGTCAGGAGAGAGAAGATTAACGTTGGTGGATTATAATTTGAATAATGGATTGTAGGCTACTGTACTGACGTCTTTCCGCAGTTAAAACATCAGTCCTTCTGATGTAGGCTACATTCATGTTTAGCCTATTTGATGCTACAAATTAACCAAGGAAAAGATGATCGGTTCACGAGCAGCTTTAACTGAGGCAATCTGTCACGACACATTAAAGAGCCACACAACAGTCGGTCTATTTATGGTTTAATTTCTTTGACTGACCAAATTTGAATTTTGAGACTTTATTAAATGTTACCTGCTTGGTCCTGTCCGTCAGCGCATTGTCAGTGTCCTCCATGTATTTTTCACGACATTCATAGTTATAAGCGCATTATTAATAGCTATAAACGAAAACTGTAGGTGTCGACAACGTATTGTAGCCTACTCCAACATCGAGTGCAAAGTGGGGAGTTGAAAACAAACTTACGGTGCTCCGTCATCTGCAGCTGCTCCCGGGTGGCGCCTCTTCAGGTGCTGGTGCATTGCCGTGGTGCTAGAATGGAAGGCCATCTCCATTTTGCAAAGACGACACATCACGGAATTGTTTCCTTTTAAATTAAAGAATTCCCAATCTTTAGAGGAACGAGTGCGTGCCGCCTTGCACTTCTGATAGTCTGAGGAGCCACTCGTGTTGCTAATACTCTCCGGCGCCGCCATCTTTGTTTTGGGTCTAACGAATCGACGCGCATATTTTGCGTCTTCGATGACTTCGACGCATTGTCCCAGCCCTAATATTAATCAATGACAAATGTAACATTTGCAAACTTTATGCAGTGATAATCCTCCAATGGCAATCCTCTGTATTAAATTATGCATAACTGTAAAAACTGCTCATGGACGTCCCCTTCCAAACTTTCATTACTTGTTTAACTTTTAACATTAGTAATATCCACACTAATCTGTTACCGGCTGGGTTTATAACAAGGCTCTCTAAGTTGTGACTAATGCTGTCTTTTAAAATCTAAAGGGAAAATTAACAGGGTGCGAATCTCTTACATATGTTCTTATGCCAGAGATTTAATCCGAAATATAGAATCCTATCTCTTTAACTCAATGCACCCACTGTCTAAGAAAAGCTCTGTGCCATCTCTGAACTTTAAGGAATTTAGATTAAGCCATAACTTAACGTGGCAAGGTGTGAGATACACTTAAAAGGTGTGCAAATGTCAAGTGCTTTAACACAGCCATAAATAACAGAGATAAAATAAAGAATATTAATCTTGTGTCACATACAGCCTTGGCATAGATGTGTCTATCTGCGGGAATTAAGAGATCATAGCGAAATCTCACCATCACTTTTACTGTGGGCTCATGGCAGATAGGGACTAATTCCTGTCTGGAATCTCTTGGGGTCAATTGTCGACAAATGGAGAAGTATTGTGTCTTATTGGCAGAGGATCTGTAATGGGGCTGACATTTATCATCAGCCTCTCCCTGATATTAATAACCACTTCTCTGTGAAACACAAAATCGAAAGATGTTCTGAACACCTCATGCGATAAACCAGAAGTTAAAAAGGAGAATCGGCAAAGCTGGGGAATTAAGGTAGGAGGGATTTAGGAAAGGATAGCTCCACTTCCACCTCTCCTTGGGCTCCTATGAGTGCGGCACGTGTCCCACTTGCAACCCTTTCAAAGGCAGGTCAAAGGCAAGAGATAATTAGCACAGTAATGTATGATTAGCTGCATAAAGACATTATAAAAATGGACTATCCTGAGGGCAAGAAAAGGCGTTTCAGCATAGACGTACACTTGAAAGACTCTTGAGGGGGTGTGCAAGGTGCTTTCTAAGCTTGAGAATAGGCACGAGTTTGTGTAATAGAAGTCTAACCCAACTTTTAGAGTAATGGATTAACAGCAATACAGCAGTTAGATGCTATATTTACAACATCCATTACGGAAAAGTAGTACAAACAAAATGTGTCGGTAATTATGTAGAGCGCAAGACTATAGGGAAGTTGGAGAAAAAGATGTATAATGATGTCCTGACCTCTAAACGATTGCATGTGGGGATTCACAATATATCAATATATCGGCGGCTGATATACAGTATTATTGGTCGATAACCGGGAAAATCAAAATCGTCGATTGTGAAAATACAGATGATTGCTGATGCAACATCTAAATCGGTAAAAATCGATAATTATCAATAGTGTAAATCTTCAACAGTAAATGTAATTATTGATTAGTTGGATATGTGCGGCGGGCACAGAGAAACTTCGTTAGTGACGTCGCTTTACAACCCAGTGAAACGTGTCGCATTACCTCGACTGAAACGCAGGTTGAAGCGGAAAAATCACGACCCAAGTTGTCCAGCACACGAGAACATTTTCTAGACACTTCAAGGAAAATCATAATAAGAATACGGGTTAATGTGGACCAGATGCTGCGTCAGGTACGTTGCCATGGCGATTGTGCTTTATGATGTGCATAAGAGTCGTTTCTCTCCAAGTCAAGTGGTTTTTATTGTCGTTTCAACCATATACAGTTAGTACAGTACACAAAATACCTATATAATACCTATATAAAGTGCACGTGCAAACGTGTGCAAAAAGTACGGGACAGTATAATAAATTACTAACAATGAACAGGACAATAGGCACAGTGTCGACAATAGCCGACCCGTACACAGTAGTGCAAAAAGATGACAGTTCCTAAAAATGCCAAATGTAAACATGATAGTGTTCTATAGTGCAACTATAGAAGTGTGTGTGTGTGTGTGTGTGTGTCAGTCCAGTCTCTGAGTATTGAGGAGTCTGATGGCTTGGGGGAAGAAGCTGTTACACAGTCTGGCCGTGAAGGCCCGAATGCTTCGGTACCTCTTGCCAGACGTCAGGAGGGTGAAGAGTTTGTGTGAGGGGTGCGTGCGGTCGTCCACAATGCTGGTGGCTTTGCAGATGCAGTGTTTTTTGGCGACTAATTCTGTTACACATATGGACAGTTTAATTAAATTCATAGCTCACACATACTGTTTCCCTACATATAATGAAGGAGAGTCGGGGCACTTTAATCCGTACTGAGTACACCTACATCAACCAAATCTCCTACATATAGTGGTGGAGGTACACGGGCACATTAACCCATCCCGTGTATATTTAGACTACAAAATTTGCTATACTGACAGTGAGAGCCAGGCTAGTGGAGTGGTGGTGGTGTAGTGGGCTAAAGCACTGAACTGGTAATCAGAGGTTGCTGGTTTGATCCCCACAGCCACCACCATTGTGTCCTTGAGTAAGACACTTAACTCCAGGTTGCTCCGGGAGGATTGTTCCTGTAATAAGTGCCCTGTAAGTCGCTTTGGATAAAAGTGTCTGCCAAATGCGTAAATGTAATGTAAAGTAAATGTAGTAGCTCTGTGAGAAATGTTGCAACATCTCTACACATGGTTGCATTGTTTTGGGGCTGGTTTTAATCTGGATCATCTGCTGTAATGACATGCCATTTCCATATTTTGTTTCCGTTTCATGAGGTAAACAATGAAAATGTGACGAAAACGTGACTGTAACTTGGGGGCAATCATTTTGGCTTATTGGTTAATGAAACATTGTTACAGCAAAGGATCGCGATTAAAACAAGCCCAAACACAACGTAACACGGTGCACAGCTCTTGAAACAATCCTCAGACTGACGCGAGATGGCTAAACACACTACTTTTTTTTTTTAACGTTATGATTCAAGACTATGATCTGTATGATGTTCTCTGTTCCCATTATGAGTTCCCATTTCAGTCAAAATGGACCCGTCACAGATGAGTGCTGTAATAAACGTCTGTGAATGAGATGCACGTGTGCACAATGCGCACAAACACATACTGTAACACACAAACCAGTGCTGCACACAGAGTCTGGCTGCTAGCATAAATGCTACAACATGTATAAATAAGATTAGGGGTTGTAGTGTATGTTTTGTTGTTTACCTGCTGTTATATTTGCCTCATTTTTGGTTTAATGCATTATTACAGCTGTTAAAAGTGAATTAGTCGCGGTGTTAGCGATTCATCAGGATTACCGTAAATAGTCATAAATTGGTGCCATACATTATATGCAAGTGTACTGTCATTAAAGTCAGCCTCCATCTGTAAAACATACCAGTATTGGCTACAATGAGCCATTCATTATTGGCATCAACAGAAATGCCAGATCAGTGCATCCCTAATTGTCTATTTTCATATGCAGTATACTTGTGTGTGTGTGTGTGTGTGTGTGTGTGTGTGTGTGTGTGTGTGTATATATATATATATATATATATATATATATAAAATGATAAAACCTCCTTTTGCGCATATTGCTATATGCTAGAAACATTCAAACAGCACAAGGTTGTTTGGGAACAAGCAAAGAGGGTACGAAAAAAAACATCACCTGAGCATCAAAATATACTTCCATTCTTCGCCCGTCCTGTTTCTACATTGTCAGTAGGTGTATGAAAGGAAAATGTACCGTAGAAGGCAAGAGTGGTGGAAAGTGAAAAAAAATAAATAAATGTAATGCACCTTTTCACAAATAATGAATGGCTGCCTTTGTAACAGTTGCCGGGTTGGGGGGGGGGGGGGGGTCAGCAACATTTTGCATAGAAAAGACAGAATTTTTGTGTTTATAATACACAGCATCATTCACATCTTAGCCAGGATGTGATTTCAGGCACAAACAAGCACATACAACCAAAAAAAAAAAATTACAAAAATTGCAAATAAATAAATAAATAAATAAATAAAAAGGAACATTTTTTTAAAAACACTTATTTTAAGGAAACTATCATGGCCTTGTTTGAATAATAAACATTTTTAAAAAATGTGCACATGCACCTGTAGGATATTTTTTAGACCTCTCGAAATGCCTAACTTAAGAGGCTAACTTTCAAGCACAAAATGGCTTGTTCTTCCATGACATAAATGAGGCCATTTCAATAAGCTATTAAGCTATTCTGCAGGTTTTATAGAGCTACATTTAGTAATAAACTCAAGGAAACACAATATGTCATCACATATTTCTCTAAAAGCAAGCGCCTAGGGAGCACAAGAACAGTCATATACACACTATACAGTTCAACTTTTTAATTAACTTTACAAAAAGTATCACGATAAGGCTTGAATACCTCTGCCCCTAATCCACAGAATGTGGAAATAAGGTTTACCTTCTGATCAGACCCATTGAATCAGTGTTAAACAACACCCAAAAATATACCTCAGAAGTCTAGTATAAAATATGTGATCGCCACCAAACATGTAAAAACAAGATTTTATTCGAATACATTTTGGTCATTAAATCTAGAAGCTTGGGGTCTGTGTAACTCAGCGAGTATTGATGCTGACTACCACGCCTGGAGTTGCGAGATCAATTACAGGGCGTGCTGAGTGACTAGCCAGGTCTCCTAAGCAACCAAATTGGCCTGGTTGCTAGGGTGGGTAGAGTCACATGAGGTAACCTCCTCGTGGTCGCTATAATGTGGTTCTCGCTCTCGGTGGGGCGCGTGGCGAGTTGAGCGTGGATGCCGCGGAGAATAGCGTGAAGAATGGGTGTAGCCAAAATTTAACGGAGAACAGAGGCTTACTCGAGGTTAGCGAGCAAGTCAGCCGGGGACTACCATGGACTCGCAGCTGATGGGTAAAACTATTTCAACACAATAACGTTAGCTAGCAGGTTAGCAGAGAACAACTGTGTACTGGGTGTACACCGTAGCTACAACACAAAACTCTGCATTTGAACTCTTGGTAGCAGATAAATCGACAAATAATCAAACATACATACAGGTTGTGATCCTGAAGCGCCAGATTGTCCCAACAAAGTGGGAACTGCACCATCTTTCAGGAATAACAGTCTTGAAAATCCAGCAATGTTTGTGGTTGTACTGCTAAACACATTTTAACCAAGGATTCTTCAATTCTTCCAAACAAATAGGATTTTGCTTTTGTAGTGAAGAAAACATGGGCGAAGGACGAACCTCAGTTGCCTCTGCATCGGAGACCGTCAATCTGCGCATCTCATCACGTGGCTTGATGAGCGCGTTACCGCGGAGACCTAATGCGTGTGGAGGCTTCACGCTATTCTCCACAGCATCCACGCACAACTCACTGCACGCCCCACTGAGCGCGAGAACCACATTATAGTGACCATGAGAATTATAGCGACTCAACCCTCCCTAGCAACCGGGCCAATTTGGTTGCTTAGGAGACCTGGCTGGACTGGGCATTTCCTTTCAAGATGCTCGACATGCAAGTTTTGCTCCAGCTCCACATACTCCTCAGCGAAAGTGCTTCTGTATTGACTTATTTAGTATTTTTGCATTATAATTCCCTCATACTTTGCGATCTACATCATCTGAAGCCATTTGGAAAGTTTCGAGTGTATCTAGACTGCGAACGGTGTAATTCTTCCTCTCCTCAGTGAGGCGTGAACTGCAGTGCTGGTCTCGTGCGTCATCATTAGATTTTAATGTGATCTCGTGTTCAATTAAATGAGATCAAACGACTATTCAACAATTTTATTGTCTATGTTGTCGATAACGTCAACTAATCATTTCAGCCCTACTTTAAAATTACTTCAATGCAATGAGAAACCAATCCCTCATGCAACATTTAATACATGCCCTTATGAATTTAAGACTTGTTGCTCTGATTCAAGACCTTCGTAAGGGCAATTTAAGACCGTTTAAGACTTTTCAGACCTGCAGAAACAATCCAAAGTATGTACTTAAACTGAACATTATATGAAGAAATTGGTGCTTTCCAAACGCTGGGCAGGTGAGTTCCTCTAGTTACCAAGTATGATGGCAAATCACAGTAGCTCACACAGATTTATAACAATGCTGGTTATTTTGTTTTTAAAAAGACTTCGGTTTTATTATTTACGAAAGTGTTAAAAGGGGTGGGTGGCAGTTGGCAGATATTACAGTTACAACAAATGCTCAAAGGCTAAAAGATGGCAAAGGAAAGACGCACTTTCCACATCCAGCTGGCAAAGAACAGCACGTCCGCAGAGAGACGCCAAGTTACAGACAAGGAGACAGAGACGAATCAGCTCACAGGGTCTCAATAACACTGCCGAAAAGCCCTGCTGAACTCTAGAATGTTCTTCACTGGTCACTTCACATCGCCAGTCACCCAGGCTTACCCTTTCCCTCCAAAAGCAAATTAGTTTTAGGGGCACCCTCCAGTACTGATGTGTGGCAGGGTTTAGACAAGTAAATGCGGTTTTGATTACTTTCCAATGTCCAGCGGTGACCTCTCAGCATCCCGGTGGTCAAGAGAATTAAGAGCTGAACAAAATGACACTGCATCTCCCACCAAGCCCACAGAAAATGACCCAAGTCGGGACTAATAAAGCATGCCAATCTGGCAACCGCTGAGCTCCTATTTTTCTAGCCTCTGCGATGAGAAACACTAGCTGTGACCACTGCTTAAGACCCCAAGTCTCCACTAACATTTACTCTAGAAGTGAGAATGGCGTTGTGTCTACAATATCAAGTAAGTTGCATGGTAATAAGGATTAGTGTGTGAGTGTATTCAAGGCTGTTTGGGAGAATGTGTTGATCGTGTGTGTGTGTGTATTCAAGGCTGTGACCACGAGTCACAGAAGCATTTTGGACCATGAAGAATTGGCCTATAAGTGTGGCTGCATATATTAACAAAACAAATGCATTACATGATACCCATTATAGATATGATTGTGTTATATAGACATAATATGGTACATGTTGTTGTTACTTGCATAATAGATATCCAATATGAACAATGATTAGCAATGTTGGGGTCCTTGGTAGCTTAGCATATAAAGATGCTGACTACCTCACCTGGAGTCACAAGTTCAAATCCAGGGCATGCCGAGTGACTCATATCTGGCTTAGCAACCAATTGGCCCGGTTGCTAGGATGGGTTGAGTCACGTTAGGCTAACCTCCAGTTTTATGGGGAAAGTACACATTTTATGGAGATCCAAAAGCAATATTACCATACTATATTGCAATCGGAGTAGGCAACAACATTGAACGAACTTTGGGTCAGATTGATGTTTTGAATTATGACATATTATAAATGACAGTCTAGATACGTTCGGGTCTGGATGTTTCAGAAAAGATTACACGACTCTTCAACAGCACATCGGATGACACACAATGTTGAAACAGATCTTAGAAATTGCATGCTCAATCAGACCAACACCAGACAAGCACAGCTATTGCCTCGGGTTTCTACAAATCACAGTTAATAACCGTTTAATAACTTGGTTAATGAACTAAGAGAAGTTCTCAATATGGAGTTAAGAGTGTTTTCCTTTCTCTCTCAGTCGCTCCTGTTTCACTTTGAAAACAGAAGTGGGTTCAACGTGCTTTGTTAGCTAGCTGCATTGACAAACATTAAGATCACTGCCAATTAATTCTGGTCACAGTGAGAAAACTGCAGGCCAATACAGCACTTTGCAGTAAAGGAGCTAATTGGGTGTTATCAAGGGGAGGAAATTGGGGGGGGGTGGGGGGGGGGGGGGTATAAGAAGAAAAGCATTGGATAAAAGTTCAGAATTAAATGAGTACTTCAACAATGCAGTGACACACACATTAAAAGTTCAAAGTATGAAAAGTCTATGTATTAATACTTCATTTTCAGTGGCATTGCTAACAGCTTTCGCTTGTATGACAAGCAACATTGTGAACCATTGAACGCAAGGTCTTGTCACACAGCGTCAGACAGACTGGCTTCTCTGGAAATGGTGGTTTTCAACAGAGTAGCAAGCCATGCTAAATCTTTGCAGACAATAACTCACACCTGTGCTCAAACAGCTTACTGTATCCATCTTCATCACCACTGGCAGCTCCTACTGAAGCACTGGCTCACTAAACTGAGATGGGATGCGGGAGCTTGTGTAAGCTTATAGCTGGGGAAAGGCATAGCATGACAAAACAGACAGAGATGAAATAAAATTCACAAAAGAAACATATCCTTCGGTTTGTAATGATGAGCTCAACACTTTGAGAATAGTCAAAGGTGGTGTTTTCCGTAGACCTTTAAAAAACTTGAGGTATTTTACCCAAGTCAGATGTAGCTTAAGTCATAGAACAACACCCGCTTTAAAAAGTAATAGTACACTCAATAAAGTCCCAAAATTGTGCATAAAAGGCATTTTGAGTGGACAATTCCTTTAAAGTCATCGACTGGATTCACGCGGCAAATTTGACTATGGAAGCGCAAATTCGAGGAAATTCGGCGAATAACAACGTTATTTTCCATCTGCTAATTTAACAAACCTAGCACAACGTGTTTTTATTTGGCATATTTGAATGTACAGAATCACACTTTAGATTTGAGAGCTTCTGCTGAGGAGATTTTCAGCAGATGACGATGTAAATGACATTTGTTAATCCGCACAGACTTGGGATAAAGTGCACAAGTCAGGTGAATTACTTTCATGATAATTTTATGATGCTAGTCGTCATTTTTGGAGCACACTCGCCCTAGTCTTCACTTTCACTGAATGGAGACAAGCAGCCATGACATTCTACTACACTTTTCCTTGTGCTCAATGGGAGAAAGTCATACGGGTTTGGAACAACATGAGTGTACGATTACTTTAAGCGCTTCTCCTTTCAGTACTTCATGATAGACTGGACCAGGATGGACGGCAACTTGATTTGACACCTTCGCTAAATTCCAAGGAAAGCTGCAGCACCTTTGGTTCAGCAGGTACAGGATCTCGGTTTACCCGTTTTTGAAAGATCTTCCAGGGATACCCCCATGCTGCAAAGCTGTCAGACCATTAAACAGAAAGGAAAACGAAAATAACAAATTAACCAGTTAATAAATGAGTGGGCTTTTCAGTCACTGCTGAGAGCATACTGTTGGCTATTTACATAACCTTTAGAAGAGACTGTGAATTTCCATTTTCTCTCCATGCTGAATAACGCATTCCTAATTTGACTGATGAATGTTGTGACTGCCTAATGGTAGCGCTGTCCTTGGAATGGAGATCAACACAGCGTGCCTGTCCCTATTATTTTAATGAATCGGGCGAAACATGTAGACTGTAACACACACACAATCGTGTGTGCATATCATCTAAAACAAAGTCAATTCATTACCCCAAATCTTGTTTGTTCATCTTTTTATCTTCGGTGAATCCAATTTTATCTTGCCTACAGTGAGATCACATTTCTATCTGGAAAGGTCGTTGTCATCCTAAGATTAAGCGATTTAGGCAGTTCATTGTTCTTTTTGTTTTGCAAACCAAAGAGTACGAGTCCATTTTGACACACGTGTCACGCCACTGTCGAAGTGTCCATAAGGAACATCAACACTTAAACAATACTTCAATATACCTCTGCAGCAATGCTTTTAATAACACAGATCTTTGGTTTTACTTCCTGAGCCAATTTCTGAGGGAACAGTAGACAGTTAATACTGCCTACACAATAACCACCAACTAGCATGTTTGCACCAAGTCAAGAGTAAGAAGAGAAACTAGTCTATAAGTTCAACTGACGGGTCTCCAGGAGTTAATTCCCAGAGTTTATTTGGTGTGTGTTGGATCTGGCTATTGTGCAGTGCAGGTAAGCACAGATGTAGAATCAGGACTAGACATGCTAATGAGGCAAGAAACAGTGAAGGAGACACCGGCCTGCTTAAACCATTATTATACAGTATCTCCATCACCCAATTACTCTGACATACACAAAACATGAACGATCGCACCAATGCACAAATACACTCAGTGTGGATTATTAGTGATGTCAATCAATAAAGCCTTATTTGCTCACATATCACACACAAAGCAGATGCTTTTTGTAACCAGGAGACTGTTTCCCTTTGTCTACTTTCACAGCCAGTAGAATGCATTAACTAAAGAAATAAGAGTTAACAGGTCTCCTTTAAAATACCCACCATTACAACCTACAGTTTAGCATTGAACTGGAGGCATCATGGGTGTTCTCCCAATTCAAAGGCTGGTCCAAAAGGTAGGCAACTTATTTATGCTACCTTCTTAGTTACCTCATTTTGGTCAAATTCTAAAGCAGCCTCACAGGTGGCGAACAAACCGAGAGCTGTTGATTACAAATGTCTTGTTTAATGTAAATTGGGAAAGAATTGATGACTGTTAAGGGTGTTGAATGCATAAGATGAACCAGCCTGAAAAATCTGAGCTAAAGCAGCACAATTTATGATGCCATTGTTGTCAGATTGAACTGCTGATTTTAAATATGTTAACCAACCTTTATGTAGATTTTGATATTTCCCCATTCAAGTAGGTAGGAGCTGTAGCTTTATGTTGCATATACAGTTGAAGTCAGAAGTTAACATACAGTACACTTAGGTTGAAGTCATTGAAACACATTTTTTAACCACTCCACAGATTTAATATTAGCAAACTATGGTTTTGGCGAGTCGTTTAGGACATCTACTTTGTGCATGACGCGAGTCATTTTTCCAACAATTGCTTACAGACTGATTGTTTCACTTTTAATTGACTATAAATCACAATTCCAGTGGGTCAGAAGTTTACATACATTAAGTTAACTGGGTTTTTAAGCAGCTTGGAAAATTCCAGAAAATTGTCACGCCTTTAGACAATTAGCTTCCGCTAGGAGGTCTACTAAATTAGAGGTATACCTGTGGGTGTATTGTAAGGTCTACCTTCAAACTCCATGCCTTATTGCTTGACATTATGGGAAAATTAAAAGATATCAGCCAAGACCTCAGAAAACAACGTGGACCTCCACAAGTCTGGTTCATTCTTGGGAGCAATTTCCAAATGCCTGAAGGTACCACGTTCATCTGTACAAACAATAGTATGCAAGTATAAACACCATGTGACCACACAGCCATTATACCGCTCATGAAGGGACGCATTTGGTCTCCTAAAGATGAATGTAGTTTGGTGCAAAAAGTGAAAATCAATCCTAAAACGACAGCAAAGGATCTTGTGAAGATGCTGGAGGAAACAGGTAGACAAGTATCTAGATCCACAGTAAAATGAGTCCTATATCAACATAACCTGAAAGGGTGAAGTCACTGCTCCAAAACCACCAGAAAAAAGCCAGACTACAGTTTGCATGTACACATGGGGAGAAAGACTTTGGAGAAATGTCCTCTGGTCTGATGCAACAAAAATGTAACTTTTCGTAATGTTTGGAGGACAATGGGTGAGGCTTGCAAGCCAAAGAACACCATCCCAACTGTGAAGCATGGGGGAGCAGCATCATGTTGTGGGGGTGCTTTGCTGCAGGAGGGACTGGTGCACTTCACAAAATAGATGGCATCACAAGGAAGGAAAATTATGTGGATATATTGAAGCAACATCTCAAGACATCAGCCAGGAAGTTAAAGCTCAGCCGCAAATGGGTCTACTGACCTAAGACAGGGAATGTTTTTTTTACGATTAAATTTCCGGAATTGTGAAAAACTGAGTTTTTATGTATTTGGCAAAGGTGTATGTAAACTTCTGACTTCAACTTGTATCTTTAGAAAATATCAGACCGGAAGCGTTCCAAAGGTGCCAGCCAAGTGGACTGACATGCCTTAATCTCCTGAGACCAGAACGTGGCAACTGTGTGCATTTTCCATTACCTTTTTTATGTTTAACTAGTCAAATTTTATATCCAATTTAATACTTTGTTATACCTTTTTCCAAGACCTTTTCAGAAATAGTTAAGACTTGTTACTTCAATCATTATCGGGGTTAATGCATACATTTACCCACCACTAGATGCAACATGAAGTCACATATTAAAATGAAATGTTGCTTATGTGAGAGTAAAGGGCTGGTTTGATACTGTACGCCTACTGAGAGTGTTTTTATGCAGACATCTACAGTAGTCAAGTTCATTACTTATGTTTATTTTCATTACTATACACTAGGTATCTCAACTGGATGCCACTCCAAAAACCCTACATAAACATCCATTTGTTTGTTTTTCAGTGCACTCATTGAAGCTCTCGTAAAACATGAGCACAAATGGCCCCGCATTATTGACACTCCCAACTAGCTTCTCCTTGAACTAGACCAAATCAAATTATATATGATATATCAAGGAACAAATATCTTCATTTAACCTGAATAAGTGGTGCTTTACCACTCTTCTGAGACACCACATAAATTCAAACTGCAATGAATCAGTTCCTGTATTTATTTGCACCAATACAGCAATTTGGCTGGCCTAATAAATAGTATTTACCAACATACAGTATATTTTTACTAAAACATTTTTGTGAATAAACAGGATGTGCAAAAATGACAGGACAATTTCACTCACTTTTTTGGAATCCATTTGAATATTATTTTATTATATTATTAATAATCATTGTGGGTTCCTTTCAAGTTTTATATTATAATAATAATAATAATAATAATAATAATAATAATAATAATATATATTGAATTATTATAATTTTGAGGATCAGATTTGTTTTTATATAACAGTAACACATTTCTGTAGTATTTACTTCACTTTCACTTGAAGTTTATAGTTTGGCAGACTTTATTTTGGCGGGAATGGCAGTGTTTATTTAACCATTGTTCTTCATTGTTCATTGTTTCCATTGTTCTTCATTTTAAATCTGGTTAAACACTTTCATGTCCTTTTCTGTGATGCGGTGTTACGGTTTTAGATTAGTACAATAACTCTGCTTTGACTCCCAATAGTTCCGAATTGAACCGCACCCTCTTACTTTAATTCACTCCTCCAAGTCTGTCCCCTCTCGCTCCCTGCAATCTAAGAATGAGCGACGCCTGGTTGTTCCATTGCAACTGTAAGGCTGACATCAAGATGTCGTAAAAGTCAAATAACTCTGCGAGAACCAAGTCATAAAAACTCACACAGAAAAACATTTTCACCTGAAGCAACACATCCTACTGAGCAAGGACAATAAAACACAAATCTCACATCTGACCTCTACCTCACCTCAGGCCAATTTAGGCCTATTCTTGAAAAACTCAAACATCTGCCCCCCCCCCCCATCCCCCCTCCCTCCTTCCCCTTCAGCTCAGAATCACTTCAAACTCACCCAAGATCTACACGCATCAAAATATCATGTCTGATGTACACAAATAGTGTGACCAGGCTTAATGTTTGGTATCATTTAAAATGTCTCAGTGCGACTGGTATAATGGTCCCTTTCCCATGTTGATAAAACTAAGTGTAACAAAGTAATAAGGTCTTTGCCAAATGCTGTATAATTCTGGAGGTCTGTCCCCATCACTGCCTGTATGTTAATGAGGCATGTCCCCAGAACTTCCAAACCTAACCACTCCCAAAATTCCCTTTGTTCATCGTTTGGGTATTTAAGGAAATGTGACACATTTTTCATGGTTCTCTGTAGTCAGACGATCCCACACAGTTCCCTGTGTGTAGTTATCAGGTAATTGCAATTCGAATTTCTTATAATTTGATAAAATGTCTAAATTTGGCTTATTGTCTAATTGGAATTGATGAATGTATTATTTTACATGGTAAATAAATTGTTACATCTACACACACCAATGCTGAGTGAAAGCACAGGACAGCGCAAGTGACAGCTACAAATGCACAAATTGTGTCACGTTCCATCATTTGAGTCAGATGTAATTTTTGGAGAATCACTATTTTAGTTTAAGCTTTTAAATGATGTCCTGTTATCTCAAAATTCAAACAATTAATGTTGTATTTATACTCTTTAATGGTGCCCAAGACAGATTGCGATAGCTGGCCATTAAAACAGAGCCGGGGAACAATGCTCTTCATCTCTAATAGCACGAATAAACATAAATGGACCTCGGAGGATATGTTGAAAGAAACGGTACAACTTACTGAAATGTGTCTTCTCTCATGTAATCGCCCAGTCAATGTTTAAATGACAGTGGAGAACACAAATGGGGAATATCTCAAGCCCCGGAGCAACACTCATGGGACCAACGCATATGAATACAGAACCAGAGATAATTTAGCAGAGATGAGACACTTCCATTTTATTTTTATTGTTGGGGGGCCATGGAGGCTTCCCGCTATTCTACATGGCATCCACGCACAACTCACCACGTGCCCCACTGAGAGCGAACCACATTATAGCGACCACAAGGAGGTTACCCCATGTGACTCTACCCTCCCGAGCAACCGGGCCAATTTGGTTGCTTAGGAAGCCTGACTGGAGTCACTCAGCACCCCCTGGATTCGAACTTGCAACTCAAGGTGTGGTAGTCAGCGTCTTTACTTGCGGAGCAACCCAGGACCCCTGATGGGCCACTTCTATTAAAATGAATGGTAGAAATTGTAATGCTCATCCAAGGAGCTATATTTATATGCACAGAATATATTTATTCGTCCCTTTATTACACATGTAATAAAACCCAAAAATGATTCCATGATCAACAACCTTTTGATAATTCATAGGGGACACAAAAGAGGATTGGGGAGGTTATTTTTAGGTTAATCTTTGTAATTACCAACCAAAGTATATCCCACGAGGGGCATAAGAACAGCTTTGATTCTGTTGATTCATTATTTTCAGTACCATATCTTCAAAAAAAATGACACTAACGTGAAACATGGATCATAAATAATGGAGAACTAATAATGCTGGCGATGAGAAACATGTTTAGAGAGTTCACCCTGCTTTCTGTCTTATTGTTTTGCCATTCACAGCTCAATATGGTTGCATTGTCAATAATGGACGAACGCAGAGACTAATTGGGGGATGAGTGTTGATCTGAGGGTCATGTGTGAACCTGTAAATTTAATAGCTATCAGAACACGATGAGTCAACATCCTTCATTAATAACATATTGTGAACACATTGACATTGTGTCCTGACCATCCACATTTACCAAACTCATTGGTAACTGCCCTCGCACTGTACTCTGGCATAGGTAGCGATCAGTACGCCCAACACTTACTCTCTACTGATCAATGGGGTGTCGTGTTTTCACACTGAACAGTTACAATGTGTTGTTTTCACTGTATGCTATTTGTATTCAAACGCCATGGATTTGTTGTTTCCTACTCTTCCAATATCAATTAATGAGCACTTAACAAGACCCAATGACAATGCATCAATTCTCCAAACAGCAAAAGCTTTGACTATGGCCATTCATTTTGGCAAATCGTAATTATACCCAGGCACTCTGCTTGCGATGGCAAGGTGAATGTTTTAAAAGGTGAATGTTATTAACGGAGAGAGGGCGAGGAGCCTATGCCAGAATCTATAGTTTCAATTACCAGCCGAGACAGAGGAGCAGAGCCAACAGGAAAGGCTTCTCTGGGAGGCAATTATTCGTCAAGAACATGGACAGGGGGTAAACAACCAAGCCTGAATGTCAAAAGACAAGAGTGTGAAAGAGTGAGAGATGAAGGGGGGCAGGAGTCAGCGAGTGCATGAGAGAGAGAATCCAGGACGTTTTACACATTTAAAGTAATGTCCATCCATCAAACTAGTCAAAGCAGTGTAAGGAGAGGCTTGAGTATGAAACAGGAAATTTCGAAAAACACTAATACATCACCGTCAGTTCTGGCAAACTGATTCAGCTTTTTGTTTTGTTTTTTTAAAGTCTGCATGAACTTCAAGAATAACCTAACAAATGTTCCTCATTAACTTCCGGGTTCAATACAAGTTAAGCTCAATCGACAGCATCAGTAGTATAATGTTGATAACCATAGAAAACATCTTCAACTAGTCTCTCATTTATTTAAATATTGCAGTTAAGTGGGCCTGAGTAGCTCAGCGAGTATTGACGCCGACTACCACCCCTGGAGTCACGAGTTCGAATCCAGGGTGACTCCAGCGAGGTCTCCTAAGCAACCAAATTGCCCCGGTGGCTAGGGAGGGTAGAGTCACATGGGGTAACCTCCTCGTGGTCGTGATTAGTGGATCTTGCTCTCATTGGGGCGCGTGCTAAGTTGTACGTGGGATCGTGGAGAGTAGCATGAGCCTCCACATGCTGAGTCTCCACGGTATCATGCATAACGAGTCACGTGATAAGATACGCAGATTGACGGTCTCAGAAGCGGAGGCAACTGAGACTTGTCCTCCACCACCCGGATTGAGGCGAGTAACCGCGCCACCACAAGGACCAACTTAGTAGTGGGAATTGGGCATTCCAAATTGGGAGAAAAGTGAATAAACAATACAAACATTGCAGATAAAGTGAGGCAGTTACAATGGAAGTGAATATTGGAACAGTCCAAATACATGCAAATACACACTATTATACCAACACTATTATGACGTCAAAGTTCGGTTCGTTTGTGTAATGTGAACGCAATTTTCCAAACTCGGGCGTGTAGCCGGGAACCACACCCGAGTCCGCTTGAAAAGGTGGTCTGGGGTACGGTTCATGTGAACTCCAGTAAGGTTCGCTGCTGATATGAAAGCAATCGTACCAAATTGCGGAAGTGAACCGCTTGTGATGACGTATAACTGGCATCTTTGCAGGATCCTGATTGCAATTATTGTGGTATAATGCATTTCTCATACCTGCTTGTGTCCAAATGTATGTTTTTCAGAGAGCAGCTCACATTCTTCACACATCTCTTGCAATGCATCCATTAGATCACGACACACAAACACTAACATTCATCACATCATTGCACATTCAATGCATCCATGGGAAACAAATGCAAGAGGTACATGGGATGTTTTGGTGGTAAATCCAAAACTTGAATACACTTAACATAGTGAAGTTGAATGTTGATGTAAATGGTCTGCACTTATATAGCGCCTTTTTAACCTTAGCGGTATTCAAAGCGCTTTACACAGCGACTCATTCACACATTCACACACCAATGATGGCAGAGCTGCCATGCAAGGTGCCAGCCTGCCATTGGGTGCAACTTGGGGTTCAGTGTCTTGCCCAAGGACACTTCGGCATGCGGAGTCATGTGGGCCGGGATTCGAACCACCAATGTTACGATTAAATGGACAACCCACTCTACCACTTGAGCCACAGCCACCCAGATGTATCAAGCTGCCGCTTGTACTCACTTTAACGGACCATGGTTCGGACCCAAATAACAAACTTGGGTTTGGTCCAAGCAGTCGAACACCCTTATCAAAAGCCTCGACTTCTGTAAAACACTTTTACTGCCTTCAAAAGGTTTTAGCCACCCCGTATAATTTAACACAGAGCCGCAAGAAAGAGAAATGTTAGGTCATCTATTTTGAGGCCATTTTTGAGGGCATTCAATAGATTCCAAGACATGGGTGTTTTATCATGATTGCTCAAGGTTTATGAGTTTCAGCAATCCAAACGCAGAGAGAGAGACTAAAGCTGATTGGAGAAAAACCACAAGTCCCAGCCAGCCACTCCTGATAGCAAATACAATCCAAATTGAATCATCTTGAAATCTCCAAGCACTCCAGAATAATTAAATTCTCAGTGGAAAGAGAGGAACGACATTATAATTACACTCCCTAGTTCTTGTTTCTCTTCCATCCTTTGCAGGCCCTGTATAAGAACACAGAGCTAAACAACAGGAGGATTAGATTGGGGAATTAATTTTTGCAGAAAAATTCTTTTTTTTTTTATCTACCTCGCCTGAATCCTGCATATAGAGTTTCCACTTGCATGGAGCCATGTTGTGCAGTGGAAGAACTAGAGGATTTGTTGAGCATACACGATTTTATGTCAAGTCCGCTTGCCAGCGTCTCTCATCAGCACATAGGGACTTAAAAACAGGCAAAATAAAACCCTAAGCAACATGACTTAAAACTCAGAAATCCATCCAAGGCAGATAGCTTCAAGCTGCATGTGAAAGTGACACTACATGCAGAGAAAACTCCCAATACTGAGCTAGCAAACTCAAATTAATCAATCAAGCAGCTAGTTGATTAACATATAAGTTGAATCAGGAAGACAAGCTATTTTCCATTTCAATGAAGCTGTAATTGATAAAAGCAAAAGGGCAGAATAACACGTTAAGAAAAACACATTCCATCAATTCTGAGAGTCATCTCGACCCTCTCTTATTCAGTAATGATGAACTTGGCATGGCTGGGTTAAATAATATTTAATTAAATAAAAAGACACAAAACACAGACATAGGACGGACAGCTGCCCGTAAATGCTCTCTCTCTGTCGCACCACGGTCCGCAGTCGGCCTTTATCCCTCTCGGAGGCTTGATTAGCCTGTTAATGGGCTGGGTGTCGACCCGATCCCGCAGCAATATCCGGGAACAGAAGGGGTCTCCCCCGCCCCTGGCAGTGGATCTCCCGCTCCAGGCGGTCGGCTAGGAGCCCCTTCTCCCCTCGCGGTCGGTGGCCATTCCACCACTTACATGCGGTCGGCTAGGAGCCCCTTCCTTCTCGCTATCGGCGGTCCTCTCTTAACCCTGCCACATTTAGCGGCTGGTAGGGGTCTCCCCCCATCCCTGGCAGCGGCTCTGACCACTCCAGGCGGTCGGCTATGGAGCCCCTTCTCCCCTCGCACTCGGCGGCCATTCCTCCACTTCCAGGCGGCCGGGCTCCTCCGTCCCCCGTAAGATGGCCGCGGCTGCTCCGTTGAGGTGGATGGTAGCGGCGAGAACTCCACTACGGCGTATCCCTCCTCCTTCCCTGGTTTCGGCACCAGTGTAAAAGGATTTAGGAAAAGGCGGTGCCGAGAACCGGCTTAACGACATAAGTAATATTTAATTCAATAAAAAGACACAAACACACACATATGTCAGACAGCTGCTCCCTCTTTGTCGAACCACCGTCTGCAGTCAGCCTTTATCCCTCACGGAGGCTTGATTAGCCCGATAAGGGGTCGGGTGTGTAAAAATCACAACTTGCCAACCATTACCACAGCAATAGGAGTTCATAAGTATACATGTGGAAGATCAAAGCCTCCCTCTCACCTCAGGACAAGAGAACAAAAGAAACAAACTAAAATGAGGCCAATCATCTCAGATAAATACAGTGTTTAGCCTGTCAACGTCCTCATAAGAGAGGCCTACAGTTATAGATATTTTTATCTGGCCCAACCCACAAGCACAATAACACTCAGGCACACTCGGCACAGGCATGAACGCACACGGAGATAGTGTCTCGGTGTTGGTTTTGCACCGTCGCTTATTAGTTTGCCGTTTTAGAATAAAAAAAGATCAAATGGAAACCAAAGGGTTTGGTTTTGCTTTATATTAGGAAGATCACCAGGATCAGAGTAAATAACAACATGGACTCCTTTGGACATTAGGACAAGAGAGTTTGTCTTCATGTTCAGTATTAGGGTTTGTAGTGGAAAATCATTATGAATTTCAAGGAAGCATGCAAAATAAGAAAGGCAGTGGTGCTCATTAAATGTACTTAACACTCATCGATTCATGTTTATGTATGCGCTATTTATATATGCGGCTGCAGTCTGTCTTTGACATACAGTTGTTGCAGCTGTGACGATATATATTGAAGGACCATCTCCCGTTTTATGCACAAGTCCTTCTTCTATGAGTGGTGCTTTCTTCTCCTCATTAAAATTCATATCTTCCTGAGACCACAAGCACAAGAACAAGAAATTAGTAGCGCGTTAAAAGAACATTTTTACCTGGTTTATGACAGTCCCCATCCTTCATGTGACGAGACTTTGGTAAGAGAAAAAGGGATCAACAAGTCAGATGTTTTTTCAGATTTCTGCCCAAAAGAGGAAAGGAAATTGTTGGTTGTAAACCAATTTAGCACAGCAAAGAGCTCGCACATCATTCCATCTCAAGATGCACATGAATCAAACCATGCCTGACACCTGATCTTTTGGGAACTGCAAATAAATGAAACCACAGGAAATCAACCTCTACTTGTAGATCCGACAGGCAGATTACTTCAAGTATGCCGGCATCGTCTGCTTATGACGTTAAAGGGACAGTTCTCTCATGCCATCCCAGATGTGTGTGACTGTCTTGTTCAGCAGAACACTGTAAAGGGGTTAATGGAAAGGAGGGGGCGAAAACCAGCTTGAGAATATAAATAATAGTTTAATAAGAAACAAACAAAAAGACAAACACACAGGTGTTGGTCAGCTGTCCATACATCTCTCTCTCTCTCTCTCGCACTGTCGATCCCCGGTCGGCACTTATCCCTCTCGGAGGCTTGATTAGCCTGAAGCTGCGTACACACTGCCAGCAACATCGCGCGAGACAGCGACACCATCCCATTCGTTTTCAATGAGAGCACAGCGACTTCCGGCGACACGTGCTGTCGCGACCGTTGGCGACTAGATGTGGGCGTGTCCAGCGACGCGACAAAGTTGAGACAAGTTCAAATTTATTCAAATGAAGAGCGACTTACGGAAGCGACAGCCAATAGGAGAGAAGACGGGAGAGATCACATGATCCTTCGCTCTCTCTCAGCTCCTGCAGTAACGGAAAGATGGATGAAAGGCTAATTCTTGCTGTTAGCAATTTTCCAGTGCTCTATGATAGGTTTCTTCCCACGTACAAGGACATCTTTAAGACAAATACTGCGTGGAAAGGTGTCTGACTCCGAGATTGAATGGTTTTGTGGACCCAGACAGACCGGCGTTTGCGTTTTCGCCGCAGATAAACAGCCGCTATGGCAAAGAGCACGCCTTGTTTCTCATTCATCTTTGATATAAAGCATTTTATGATCAGATTCCATTTATATTTAGTCTTTTCCCGCCAAAATGTTGTTTTTTAGTGGCAAGAAAAGCGATTCGCTGTCAACAGCAATGGAATGGCATCCGTGAATGTCATTTATACACGTTACTAGGCAACCAGTAGTGGGAACGCCCACTAGCGACTTCACTGCCAGCCACTGGCGACAGTGAATACAGACAATTAATCGTCAGCCAAATTTCATAATCGTGACAGCCCTAATATCCATGCACCTCTATTGTAAACACTGCGCTTCCATATTATCCTCATATTTCAAGCATCAGCGTGAACTTGCCAATGCATCAGACAGTGTGACCTCAACCCATGTGAATTTATAGTAATTAAAACTTTAAATATTGATCTATTCCTTACACCTAGTGCTTCACTTCAGAAGACATTCATTAAACCACTGGAGTCGTATGGATTACTTGTATGCAGTATTTATGTGATTTTTGGAGCTTCAAAGTTCTGGTCACCATTCACTTGCATTGTATGGACCGACAGAGATGAGATATTCTTCTAAAAATCTTCATTTGTGTTCTGCAGAAGAAAGAAAGTCACATCTGGGATGGCATGAGGGTGAGTAAATGATGAGAGAATGTTCATTTTTGGGTGAACTGTCCCTTTAAGAAAAAGAAAGGATGATTAAAATGTGGCAAAAAAAAATCTCTATTTAAAAAAGCTCTAAAGCTGCATTAAAAGTCTGTTCCGTTCAATGGATTCAATTGCTTTTAATGCAGGACATTTGTGAGATATCACAAAAAAACAACAGGCATTTGTAATTGTAAGCAATAGTACTTAACGCACGCCTGACTAACGAAGGCATGCATTTTTTTTATAATCAAATGTTACTGTATGGCCCAATGTCTAAAAGGATTAGTAACTAATAGTGAAAGAGAAATGAGCATCAAACTGAGCTCATAAACACTAAATCTGTTGTGGTGATAGAAATTGAAACGTGAAATTGCCAAATATATCTGCCAATTCACTCAAGCAACACGTCCTGTGCCAAAGCAAACTATCACACCGCACTCCGCTAACTCAGTATCTCTGACACAGAGAGAGAAAAACCAGAGTGCATCCACGGACTGTTTACAAATACAAACAGATAAGAGAGAGAGAAGGGAAATGTGTGGCAAAACAAAACAAAAAAAAAACAACTTTAAAATCGATACGAGACTGAGAAAGGAGAGATCGAGAGGGTGATGAGAGAAAAAGACAACAACGTCAGCATATAATGTTGAATGCAATGTCCCAAGTGTCCTCTGGTGTTATTTCCCTAGTCTCCGCTCTCCCTTTCTTCCCTTTCCAGAGATGATAGATCATCAAAGCCATTTAAGATTTCACTCGTGGGCCTGGAGCCATGGTGCAGTCCTCGTGTGTCTGAAAGAGAGAGGAGGATGCTGGGAGAAAGTGAACAGCGGAAAGGCATTCATTACCACTGTTGGCCCTGTCACCTCTGATGGCATGCTCATGTATCCAAGTCCGTACCTGCCGTGACTAATGATTGCGTCTCTGCCCACGTTATCCACACTCTACCTCTATACCCAGAAGTGGCTGCTCCTGTCACTCAATCCTTTGCTCGGATTCGCCGCACAACCTCTAACACCACCTCCTCTCTTAGAAGAGGCACCTATAGGGACTTTAGTATGATAGCACTCCGGTAACTGAGGGTTTGTCCTGTAGCACAAAATGTTTCTTAGCGAGAGCTTGTACAATGGTTATTATAAGGGGTTATTTGTTTTTGATTTTTTAAGATATTATATAACTTCACATGCCTGTGTGTAGGCTAGTTCAGGTGAAATGCTTGTTTTAAGCTTAGCAAACCAGAGATGGCTCCTGAGATGATTTCATGTGAAGCGCTCGCATATTGCGAGACGCAGCGCATCATAATACCTGCATGTGCTACGAGTGTGTGTGTCATCAACAGAGCTGCACACATTCACTGAAGAGTGCTGTGCATGCAAACTATACATTTACTTATTAAAAGCATCCTTTGTGATTCACGAAACTATTGTATGGCTACGAGACGCTTTGAATTTAATACACGAGTCATTTGGGCTACATTAATGGTACCTTTATGCTTCTATAATGGCGTATTGGAGCTTAACTGTAAAGATGAAACAATAACACATTATTGGAGCACTGGGAAATGTAAGCGCAGGGTAGTTCTAGCGGGACGACTAGCAGCTGTATATCATCACACCATTAGCGGGGTAACTCCCAGCCAATCGCATGTAAGCCATTGCTTTAGAAGTCTGCTTCACAACCACATTGCCGTTTCAGTGTGCCAACATGGCAACCTCCTCCACCCCACCACCACCTGTTGAGTGCCGTCCTGCACGGGGGTAGGCTCCTCGCCCCTGCCTCCTCCGAGTACATCTTCGGACCGCCAGACGGGGCTTACACCAAAGAGAGTATTTTTATTTTATTTATGTTTTTGGTCATTTAGTATTTTAAATTTTGTGATATATTGGCATTGTATCGGCCTATCAGCCACCCTGCCCTCTGGATATCACCATTCGCCATTAAAAAACCCATATCGGTTCACCACTAGCATCCACACACTCAGCATGCCTAACAAACAGGGCGTCTGAGCATACCGCAGAATGACTGTGGCTCGCCATCGATTTATATTGAGACGGTGGCCCCCGCATCACACAGATAATGATTTCCTAATTGGATTAGATTTGTCAGGGAGCTGTTTGCTCTCCCTCGGCCTGTGGGCGCAACAAGGAGATGGGCGATGGAGATGTCAGTGCTAGGTGTTTACTTTCAGGGGCATTGCCCCCTTTTTCAGGGGTGGGTAGATTAGCAGCAGTTATCTTCATGAATATGTTTCACAGACGCCACCCTTTGTGCATTATCTAAGGAGAGCAACACACTGAGATAATCAGCAATGACACTGATGTAAAATTAATTAAACACAAGCAGCGGATCAGAGTGTAGCTAGCATCTACAGCGTGTGCAGCCAATACACTGAGCGAATGCGTGGTGTCTGATACCGAACGACACCATCATATGTCTAATTTGGTTTGCCGCTCTCCTAAAGCGCCTCTTCGCTACATTGAGTGATGGCACTGATCAGTTTAATCACAGAGATTCATCCCCAATGGAGGGAAGAAGCAGTTTGCTATTCTGCTCTCGTTACTGGTGAATAGATAAATAAGTGCGGCGGGTACCTTGATAACAACAACAGAAATCACACCACAGCCAACGCAAGCTGATGTAGATGATGAAGTGCTTTTCAGTGCCGTTTAGGTGTTTATGAGTCTGCAGCTTACTTTCAAGCAATCTCTTGCACTCCCTCTCCTTTTCTCGCCAACAGACACTTTGATGTAATACTAATGGCTCCATTCCCCCTTCTGATTATTCCAGCCAGGCCGTCTTCTGTAATTCAGCCTCTCGGCACCAAAACACATCTCTTCCATGACCTGGAAAAACGCACCCCATTATCTAAGGACATGGTCCACCCATCAAAAATATGTCCTATACTATTGTGCTACCTAAAGCAAGCCTTATGTTGTTTATTATAATGAACTAAGGCCTTTGGCAAAGTCATCTTGTCTGTCAACGTCACTAGTGCACCCGTCTACCAATTCAACTCGTTTATTTATAATTTTCTGTCCTCTTGTCCGTTCATTCACTCATTCAGTTTCCTCTAACACCATCAATCCTATGCCTCAATCTAGCCTCAGTCCATCAATCTGCCCCTCCATCCATATAACCAGCCATTCATACGTACATTAATATAATTCAGAGAGTACCTGACTTTGGTGTGTGTGTGTGCGCGCGAGTGTGTGTCCCAGTGGTGTCTACCTCATCATACTCCTGATTACCCTGTTCCTGTGTCTAACAGCCCTCTGGCAAACAGACTGCGAGAATCAATACCAAAACCAACACAAACAAAAACACATTCTGATGCCAATCGATAATGCAAACTACACAAAACACATTTTAAGGCCACAATGTAAAGCACCAAGAAGGTGAGGGATTAAATAAGAGATTATGAGTGTATTGAGAAAAGAAGAAATCCGTTGAAGAGATTAATAGAGAGTAAACATGGCAGAAGTCAGGAAAGAGAGGATGATATGAGATCGAAGTGAGGATGGAGTTGATTGCGGCACTAAATGCCAACGTTGGTGCTTTTCGCCATGAGTTTACGGAGTTCGATTGATAAACTGGTCTAAGTGCTGTTTAAATTAACTCACAGCTCCACTCCATAACCCAAAATCCAACATCCATAATATTTCATTGCCTTCCACTGGTGCTAGAGTAAACAGGTCCAGCTGCATCGGCTTGATACCACCAAGATGTTTAATAAAACTCAGCACAAAACTACCATTTTTCATGGCTCAGAATAGAACATCATCTTTCTTTTCACTTTCCATCAGATCAAATTCTATGAGCTACTTATTCTCATGAGTACTCAAGAATTTAATTGAAATATTTTGACTTTTTTGCATTCGTTAATGGATTTTATGGCTTTTATGGTTACATGCATTTTCTTAATTCCGGGTTTAGTTAGTGTCTCTCAGGTTTATTTAAAGCTTTGGTTTATCCTTGAAGCTCTACCTTTAAACAAAAACAATACACTCAAATATTTTTTAAAGACATTTCCACTTCATCTGGCTATGTATTAATATCCGTCTATATATTAAATTCTTGCATCCTGGATGCTTAATTTGTGTTTGTAAGCTTATTTAAATTTATTTCAATTTTATGATAGTATAGTAGTAATAATATTAATAATTTATAAATTGTATAATATAATAATGGTAAAAAAAAAAGTAAACCTCCCAGTATAGCTTAAATGACGTCCCCAATATAATTATTTTGTTTTAATTTAATTGTTTTGTCTGTCTAAATTACCGTAAAAAATATAAAATAATTATTGTTTTGTCTGTCTAAATTACAGTAAAAAATTCTAATAATTGTTTTGTCTGTCTAAATTACTGTAAAAAAAACAATTATATGTCTAAATTACCATTAAAAAAAAATGTTCTCTAAATTACCATAAAAAAACTAAAATAATAATTGTTTTGTCTGTCTAGATTACCGTAAAAAAATAATTATAATTGTTTTGTCTGTCGAAATTAATGTAAAAAAAATTGTCTAAATGACCATAAAAATAATAATAATTGTTTTCTCTGTCTAAATTACCATAAAAAAAACTAATTGTTTTGTCTAAATTACCGTAAAAATAAAAATTATAATAATTGTTTTGTCTGTGTAAATTACCGTAAAAAAATTCAAATAATTGTTTTGTCTGTCTAGAGTACCGGAAAAAAATATTATAATAATTGTTTTGTCTGTCTAAATTACCATAAAAATTAAAATGGTAATTGTTTTGTCTGTCTAAATTACCGTACAAAAAAATTATTAAGAATTGTTTTGTCTGTCTAAATTAACGTAAAAAAAACAATTATAATAACCGTTTTGTCTGTCTAAATTACCGTAAAAATAAATATTATAATTGTTTTGTCTGTCTAAATTACCGTAAAAAAAAAAAAAAAAAAAAAAAAAGGGGGAGGTGAAACACAAAAAGCGAATAATAAAAAAATGCACCCACTGTTTTAAAAGCCGACGTCTGGGCACATTTTGGCTTTTATGAACAAACAGATAAGCACGAACTGGACAAAACACATGCTGTGTGTAACGCCCGTCACATACGAATAAAAAAAATTCTGGGAATACCGCTAACTTAAGGAACCACGTTAGCCGTTTTCACCCTGAGATGCTATCGCCTGCAAGTGTAAAGGTGGACCCAGCTCAGCCAAAAGTAGATCAAACGATATCAACTCGGAGAAAGGGAAGACAATAACCAGATCCGTGACAGCTTTCATAGCGAAGGTTATACGGCCTTATTCTATAGTGGACAACCGCGGGTTTCGCCAGCTGTTGAAGACGCTGGAGCCGCGATAGAAGCTCCCGTCACGTAGCCACTTTACAGAAAAGGTTATACCTGAACTCTACCACGAAACCAAAGCCCAGGTAATAGCGTCAATGAGCCAAGCTAATCGAGTAGCAATAACATGTGATTCCTGGACTTCGCTCACGACAGAGTCTTATGTAACAATAACGGCACATTACGTTAGCTCGGACTGGCAGATTTTGTCACGTGCTGCAAACGAGAGCCGTTTATGAATCTGTGCCACCTTGCTGTCTCCAGAAGCCAGAAAAGGGGAGTCAGATCTGTGCACTCTCACTGAAACTGAAGACAAATGCAGAGGACGCTGTGAGGGCATTAAAGCCTATGAAGGATGCACCCACACTGATGTCAGAAGAGCGCAATCCAACAGTGTCTCTCATTGCACCTCTAAATGCGCAACTCCTCCAGAATATGTCGGACACAATCAGAGACTCACCCATGATCCATGAGATCAAGAATGCAATCAAAACCG
Source organism: Moxostoma hubbsi (assembly GCA_032164185.1). Taxonomy (NCBI): domain Eukaryota; kingdom Metazoa; phylum Chordata; class Actinopteri; order Cypriniformes; family Catostomidae; genus Moxostoma; species Moxostoma hubbsi. Next base: position 9,990,843 of record JAVLUX010000201.1, on the reverse strand, counting down.
ATCCTGAAGAGGTACAGCAGTGAGGCAGAGAAGATCATCCGTCTTACAGCCTCTGCCCTGGATCCCCGTTTTGAAGGAATGCCTTGGAGAGATTGGAGATATACAGAGGAGTGACTGAGGAGGCTGCGTACTTGGAGGTAATTTCATCACGTTTTTTGTAAAAAAGTATCAAATTAAAACAAACTTGAAACACTCATAATATTAAGTTAATAGCTACAATGAGTAAAATTTGGTAGGACAAAAGTGGATGAAGCTCCTGGGGGAACAGGAAACACCCATGGAGGACAGCCCCTCTGCTGCCAAACGAAAGGCCTCATTGCTGCTCGTGAGTTTGCTGGGACAGTCTTTCAGTAGAACCCAAGACCCCCTATGCCAGGGCTGAGGACATACTGTAAAGCACCATCTCTGCCTCTCACCGAGGACCCTTTGAACTGGTGGCGGGTCCATGAGGTCACATTTCCCCTTCTCTCTCGGCTGTCAAAAAGATACTAGTGTATCCCGGGCACAAGCGTGTCTGCAGTGCGGGTTTTCTCTACTGCAGGAGATGTGGTCACAGCTAAAGGAAGCACTCTCAAACCAGAGCATGTGGATCAATTAGTGTTCTTACAGAAAAACCTGCAAATAAAAAGGGAGTTAATATATCTGACTGCTTGTATTTATTGATGAAAAAGTGCAGTAATATTGAAATTGAGGATGCATATATATATATATATATATATACATACATACATACACATACATACACACACACACACACACACACACACACATATACACACACACACATACACTCACACACACATACGTACACACAAATATACACATACACACGCATAGATAGATAGATAGATATACACACACATATACGTACACATACATATATATACACACACACACACACACATACACATATATATAGACATACACACAAATATACACATACACGCATATACACACACACACACACACACACACACACACACGTACACACACGTACACACACATATATATATACACATATATATATACATACACATATATATAGACATATACATATATATATACACACACACACACACACGTACACACGTACACACACGTACACACACGTACACACACATATATATACACACATATATATACATACACATATATATAGACATATATATATACACACACACACACACACACACACACACACACACACACACACATACACACAGACATATACACACACAAAAAATTGCTTTTCAGCACGCAATATCAACAACAAACACACACACAGCTCCGTGTGGCTCTGGCTGCGTCTTTATCCCTCACCCGCCAACTTCGCAATCGTCCACAGACGCGAAGGAAAATTCTCCCCAGGTGTCCATCCTGGCCACGCTCCGCACCATCTTCGCTCGGCCACACCCTGCTCGCCACAGACACGTTTGTGATTAGTTGTCAGGTAATAGTCACTGAATTTCGAATTAAGTGAAAAGTCAAATCGTGCATTAAAAAACTGCATTTCATTGGCTCTGTACCTGTACTCTGCACAATGACACTAAAGTTGAATCTTAAATTTAAGAGTTGAACGCGCATCTCACAGGTGATTCTGTTCATTCATTTCACGAGAAAGAAGTCTGTTTTTTAGCGAATCCATGCTATTTGTGCTATAACGAACCGAAAGGATCTTAAAAGGCACATTATTCAATGAATGTGGAGTGCGGGATCTCATCTTTGATGGACACACATTACACAGAAATAATGGTCCGTTTTATGCTTAAGCACTTTCCAACAAAACAAGGCAATTTTCCAGGTACTCCAGTACATGCATTTCTAAAAGCTAAATTCATGCACTTTAAGCACTTCAAGGACCTTGTGCGAACCCTGTAAACAGAAAAAAAAAAAAAAGCAATAGAGAAATTATTCAGTTTGAAGGGTCATTTCATTTATGATCACATGCACAGAAAACAAGGTTTAAAATTTAAAAAAAATAATAATTTTCCTCCATATGGTTCGTCTTTTTTTTTGTTTAGTTTTTTTGTTTGCGGTATTGAAATTCAATATATCGTCCCATACCCACCTGATAGACAGAAGTGTTAATCATTGCTGAGGTAATCTACTTGATAGGACAGCTTGACGGCGTTAGCAACAGTAACTAAGGGAAGCAGAGCATCTACTGTAGGTTTTCTCTTCCCTGTCCCTATCGTGCACTGTGTGTGTGCGCTCGCTCGAGCACATGCGAGAGAGAGAGAGAGAGGGTCGTCATCCAATGCTGTGAGAAATCGAAAAAATAATGCGAATGTAAAATGACTGGGGAAAAAAAAGTATATAATGATTTTAATTTAATTAGTTTTTAGAACGAGCATTCCCTGCCATGCGGTGGGATTTTGCATAACCGTGATAGAAACAATAATTGAAAATGTCTAAGGGTTGACGCATATCTACTGGTACTGTATATTGTTTGGTAGTTACCGACGCAGAGCCCTAGAGCTGTTTGATAGCCTCATTAAAAAGCATTAACATGGCATGCAGTTTTAAGAGGTTTTGCAGTTTTACAGTCTGAAGTTTCAGAAATTCTATGCATTTTTATGGTCGAAGTAAAAGAAACTTTCAAGCACTTCATCCTCATGCTGTTCTGCAAAGATGCTCAGGTTGGTAGAGAGACATTTAATGAAGGTTTGCAGCAGTTGCCATGGTGTCAAGGTCTTTGGACGATATTTTAAAGTTTATTTCAATTTGCTTATATCTCGTTGAGTTAGAAGAGGACGCTCGCATGTTATCTTACTGCTATAGCGCATTTTATGCATCTTTGACGGCATCGAAGTTTCGCACCCCCCCCCCCATTGGAAATCTGGTGCCCCCCTAAGGGAGGCACGGTGCCCAGGTTGGGAACCATGGCCTAGCTTTACTCATCTGTATCAATAATGTAATGCATTAGAATTATTATATTTATTATTTAAATATAATTACTCATCGTTATTAAATCATATAATGAATTACTTTAATTTGGGGGCCTTTATCTGCAAATATTGATGTGCGCGATTAATTAATTAGCATATCACGTCATTAATTCAATACATTTTAATCGATTAGCTGACTTAATATATAAGAAATAATTGGGAGTGCAATTAATCGAACCGGGAGGAGAAAAGCCAACTAATTTAATTCTACACACCCACCCATTTCACATTTAATACCAATTCAGATCAAAACTGAGACTTAAATTGAAGGTAGTGCCATTTTTAACTGCGCTCTGCGGTTACAAGCTGCCATCCGGGTAAAAGACAAGTATCATGGCTGATTGTAAATGAGAAATCTTCCTCTGTGAAATATGAATGTGCTAATCTGCAATTGGAAATGTGTGCATGTTGAATTAATGACAAAATTAGACCCATCTGTTACTTTGGATCGTGCCTGTGTGCTAGGAAATTCTGCTTTCGCAGTGCTCAGGAAATGCATGTTTTGCGAATGTTTTTGTGGTATTGTGGAAGAGCTCTGAAGGATTGTTTGCCAAACCTCAGAAAAGCAACAAAGCCAAGAAACAACCCCACATTTGGTGCCTGTATCCTTGCTATAGGCTTTTGCCAGTCCTCCATTAGAGAGGAGGGAGAATTGGGTTATTCAGCAGTAACCCAGCTCGCCTCTTGCAAACGGTTCGACTTTGTCCCAGATGGCATGCATTATCATCGGTCAAACTCCAAATCTACATTTTCACAACCTCCCTCTAAACATTTACATGCGCTATTAATTCAGCTAGTGGCACACACAATGGTCAGACACACACACATAGTGCAGTTATTGTTGGCTTGGCCAAGCATCACAGCCATCAGTCTTACTTCATTAATGGAGTCAAAACAAATTTGAATGCTTTAGAGTAAACATGCAGTTCTGGTGATCAATCAGAGAGTCAGTGCATGGAAAATGACCTTCATTTAAGAAAACAGACCTCCAAAAGCACAAAACCTCTCAATCTCAAGATGATCTCAATACCAGAAAAAGATTTTTTTTAAAGCCCAAGAATTTTGAGGAACATCTTTTTTGCTGAAGTGCTGCACAATTAATCGAAATAAAATCGAAATCACGATATGACCTTTTGCTATTATTAAACCGCAAACGTCTGCGATTTGTGGTGGCGTGGTGGAAGTGGCGCGGAATGGTGGTGGCATAGTGGGCTAAAGCACATAACCGGTAATCAGAAGGTTGCTGGTTCGACCCCCACAGCCACCACCATTGTGTCCTTGAGTAAGGCACTTAACTCCAGGTTGCTCCGGGGGATTGTCCCTGTAATAAGTGCACTGTAAGTCGCTTTGGTGGTGGTGTAGTGGGCAAAAGCACACAGCTGGTAATCAGTAGGATGCTGGTTCGACCCCCACAGCCACCACCATTGTGTCCTTGAGTAAGACACTTAACTCCGGGTTGCTCCGGGGGGATTGTCCCTGTAATAAGTGCACTGTAAGTCACTTTGGATAAACGTAAATGTAAATTTGATTAAATAAATTAATTGTTTGTTTTTCTGAAACTTTAAAATGTACAAATAAAACATCATCAAGACCATTGCTGAATTTAAAAAAGGCACAGCAGAAAGAAAAAAAAAATTTATATAAAAACCATGAACATCAAAAAGCAAAACTAAAATAGTTATGAGGCTAATTGTAGAACCTTCTCGGTACTTGTCTGTTGCTCAGTGAATGTGTTTTCGATCTGCCTGAGAGGAAATGTAATCATTTATAGTGTACCACAAACATACAATTAAAAAGAAGCCATTGTCATGCTTAATATAGCTGAGACAGTCTTATTCTACTTGGCTGTGATCACATTTACACTATAATTTCCTAAATATCAGGTGGTCCTGGTATGTCAGGCCCATAGCCAGCCTAATGGAAGGTTTGGGTTTGAGGGGGGGTCTTTTTTTCCCCCCTCATTTTGTATTGAATTATGAGGTTCAAATACTTGATTTTGGTGACTTTTTATGCACTAATTTGTGCTGGATTAGCTTGTCTGCTGGTGTTGTAATGAGCACGCTTTTTGATGCACTGCAAATATGTACTACAATGTTGTCAGATTGCTTACCAAGTATAAGAACCGTACCGTGTTTGGCATCTTTTTGAACATATGTTCAATATTCGGCGACAATGACGACGACGTTGCTGCCTGCTTTCTCTTCCGTCTCTCCTGCTCTTTTCGCGCCATTCTCACTATCCAGCTGAATGTCGTTGGCCTCACTGATTTAGCGCGGTAAAGTGTGACGTTCGACATTCAGTTTCTCAGATGTAAGGGACCATCTGAAAACTCCCCTCACTACGCTAAAACACAGGAGATATCCACTCATTCATCAATTCACGTGCAAGTTATACATGAAAAAAAACTGTAAATTACATTTTTACATTCAGAATGTTCTTATAACTTCCCAGAGGACGGACAGACAGACATACTACAGGTGATATTATTACAGTATGATCAATTATATATGTACAGTAATCCATTTTAGAGGATAGGACTTGCTACTTAATCACTAATATATATATATATATATATATATATATATATATATATATATATATATATATATATATATATATATAGGCCTATATATTTAAAAAATATATATATTTAATTTTTTTTAAAAATAAAAAAAAAACTACAGCCTTTAAAAATTAGAAAATATTATTTTGGTGGATTTTTTTTTTTTTTTTTAATAATTGATTACTGTACTTTAATAATTGATGATACTGTAATAATTTGTAATTTAGTAAGTTCATAAATCCTCTGGGAAGTTACCACAGCCTTTAAAATGAGAAAACATAATTTTGGTGAATTTTAGTTAATATGTTTCTAAAAAAGAATTGATTATTGTACTTATATAATTGATCATACTGTAATAATATCACCTGTAGTGTGTCTGTCTGTCCTCTGGGAAGTTATTAGATCATTCTGAATGTGATTTTTTATGTATAACTTGCACGTGAATTGAATGAATGAGTGGATATCTCCTGTGTATTAGCGAAGTGAGTGGAGTTTTCAGACGGTCCCTTACACCTGCCAAACCGAATGTACAACAAATGTCGAACGTCAAACTAACTTTACTGCGCTCACAGATTTTGGATGATATTAATGAATACAAAAAAAATACAAAACACAGAGCAGATAAAAACAAATCAGAAAAAAATTTATACAGTTCTTGTAAAAGATGTGTTTGCAGACTTTAGAGACATCAATACAATCCAACAATAGACCCTAACTATATTGTAAATAAAACTAAACCAACAAGAAATGTGATGGCAAATATAATTAATGTATTATTTTATAAAATTCTACATATCACAACAACTCTTGTGCATCTTTAATTATACATTGTCATATGAACAACCAGTCAGAAACTGCACTGCTTGATTTAAGTCTCACAGGTCATCATTAAATAAACAGTAACCGTTCCAGAGACGGTTTAGACTGGGATTTGTAGCCTAATGTTGTACTTCATTTCGAGTTGGACTTTCATAATTTGCACATCAGTATTAGATTACTTGTAAGCTAGAAATACCATTAAAATTCAGTAGTTCACCAGCCTTCATATTAGGCCAACCTGGGAGCATCCATGCTCAAAAATGTTCTGGTGGATTGTGAGGACCCACTTTAACAACCAGTTGTGGGTTAAACACTTGCAAATGTCAAAGGCTATGTTAGAAGAATTGCTTTGTTGTGAGAAAGAATGGCAGGGCGGAGGGCGGGGCTGGGTCATGAATCTGCACACCCGACCCCTAATTAGGCTGATGAAGCCCAAGAGGGATAAGGCGACTGGAGATGGCAGTGCGACAGAGAGAGTGTTACGGGCAGCTGCCCGACACTAGTGTGCGTTTCCTTTTTGGTTCAGATCTTGATTAAAATATTATTTATATTATCAAGCTGGTTCCACTGAATTATGTTACACTGGTGCCGGAAATGGGAAGGAGGAGGTTTGCGCCATAGTGGAGTCCTCACCACTACCATCCAGCCCAATGGAGCAGCCGCGGCCATCTGCCAGGGATAGAGGAGCCCGGCCGCTTGAGAGCGAAGAGGGGAGGAGGTGTACCTAACCGACCGCTTGCAGGAGTCAGGGCCGTTACCAGGGGCGGAGGAGACCCCTACCAGCCACTGAAACACGGCGGGGTCTGAGAACGCCAACTGCGTCTGGGTAGGGGCTCCTGGCCGACCACATGGAGCAGGAGGACCGCCGCCAGGGGCGGGGAAGACCCCTTCCATCCACCGCACTGCGGTGGGTTGTTCCGTCCGCCAGGGGCCGGAGGACTGCCTCTTATCCACCCGGGGAGACAAGGCTGTCGTCCGCTAGAGGGTGGAGAAGTGGCCACTCCGCTTTGGCCTTTTCCCTCTCTTTTTAAATATGAATGTTTTTGTTTGGTACCATCGCCAGTGTACAAGCACCACATTTTATTCCCTCCCCTTGTCCCCTCCCTGATCCAAATAGATGGGGATGACCTGCCGACAGAAGGGGCAGAAGGCAGGGATGTACATCATGCCGGGGGCTCCCCGGCCTTAGAGAACAAGGGAGGAATGTGGCAGGGCGGAGGGCAGGGCCACATTCAGGTTAAGCACAGATTTATAATTCACATAAAAATTGTTTGATTGAAACACATCAAGTGATGCTCATTACTACTTCTTTTGGGTATCGATCCAGCTGCCTTCCAGTTACCAGCACGGAGCCTCAACCACTACACCAAACCCCCCAGCAACTCCTACAAGTTAACACAATTACAAAATGTCAGTTCCTATAAGCAACTTCCTCTGGGTAAAATCAAAATCTCTTAAAAAATGGCTGAGATGAAACAGCAGGTTAAAGGGTCCCTCTGTAAAGCACTTGAGAACAAGAGTCATGTTTCAGAAATTAATTAACTTCATACAGTGAGGAAGACTCTCAGAGCCACTGGGGCGTGTGTAGACTACCGCCGTTACGTTATTCAACTCCCCACCGTCGTTATCACAGCCATCAGCCACCCAACCATCTGCAAACTCATTCATATATAACATTGCCCTGACACAGACTCATTTAAACTAAGGAGGAGTAAGATAATTATCACGTTCCCGAAGCAAATGCACACATTCCATTCATTACGGGCAGACAAATGTCAAATCACACTGAACCCTGGTGCTACTCGCACTACTGTTGTTAGAAGCAACCAACAGTTGGAAGTCTGTCTTTTCTGAGTTGAGTTATTGCCACAGTTCTCCTTATGATAGTTGGGCAAACAGCTTGAAAGTGCCACCAATCATTTCACAGTGACACCGGTTACATGGACACCAGAAGGCGGGTTATTGTGAGGAAACAGTGTTCCTGTTTACATGTACTGTTTAAGCGGCAAACTCTTTACTGACGTATAAATGCGGCTCATTCAGTAAGCAGCTTTCTTTTTGTTGCTATGTTTGTTTCCTTAACTTACTATCATGACCTGAAGCTGAATTGTGATGCAGTTTTGGGGTTTCCCTCTTATATAAAACTCCAGGATTCCCCCAATGTAAGAGCAAATATATTCAGACATTAGAAACAGTCGATGTTCTACATTTGTGTATAAATGGGAATAATTTACATTTACATTTATGCATTTGGCAGATGCTTTTATCCAAAGCGACTTACAGAGCCCTTATTACAGGGACAATCCCCCCGGAGCAACCTGGAGTTAAGTGCCTTGCTCAAGGACACAATGGTGGTGGCTGTGGGGATCGAACCAGCAACCTTCTGATTACCAGTTATGTGCTTTAGCCCACTATGCCACCACCATCATATATATGATTTTTCCCACTGTACTTCCAGAAATGTTGGATTCTTTCTGCTGTGTTGACATGTTGTTGGGCTCCATCCTATGGTGTTTGTTATCCCGGTCTGCTCCACGCCCGCGCACTCATCAAACACCCATCAGAATGTCACTTATGCGCTTACATGAGCACATTGAGTCGCATTCTCCGAGAGAAACTTAAGTGTGTTAAACCGCTTTATCTTAATCCCTTAAATGGCACAAGGAAATCAGCGTTTTTGTTTATAGTGGTCAACTGATATATCACCGATATTCTGACTTTTTTTAATTAATACATTTTCCCGTTTGGCTTCTTTGTTTATTGAGGGTGCTGAGAATCGCCTGCTTGCATGTGAAGTGACTAAGACATGTACATGACCAGTCATGGTTTGTTTTGTTGTTACATGCCATCGTGTTACTACAGTAATGGACCGGTGTGTCATTTAAACAGTTCGCATATCAGAGCCACGACAGATTTGTTGAGCTCATAATGTTAAAGTGTTCGCCTGTTTCATTCTCCCTCTCTCTCCTCAACTGTTCTCTGTAAATTTTAACTGTCTTGTCTAATGATAAAATGCAATTATCAATAAAACGTATATCATATACCATCTGCAAATATGTGCAAATCTCATTTAAACAGATGTAATAAACCAACCTCACAAAACTTCAGCAGATCCACCATGGAGCGCTCATTTATTTACCTCTAAAGCACTATGAGAGCACGGAAGGTAGGGCCGGGTCATAATTTTACACACCCGGTCCCATATCAGGCTAATTTAGCCTCCGAGAGGGATAAAGGCCGACTGTGGATGGTGGTGCGATAGAGAGAGAGATCGTTTACGGGCAGCTGACCGTCGTGTTTTTATGTTTTTGTCTTTTGGTTTCAGTTTTACATGAAAATATTATTTATATTATCAAGCTGGTTCTTGCCGCCTCCTTTCCCTTAATCCCTTTACACTGGTGCCGAACCCTGGGAAGGAGGAGGGATACGCCGTAGTGGAGTTCTCGCCACTACCTAACATCCCAACGGAGCAGCCATGGCCGTCATCCAGGGGACGGAAGTGCTCGGCCACCTGGAAGTGTAGGAATTGGTCATTGACCGTGAGGGAAGAAGGGGCTCCTAGCCGACTGCCTGGAGCGGTCAGGGACGCAGCCAGGGGCGGAGGAGTCCCCTACCAGCCGCTGAAACACGGTGGGGTCTGAGACTGTCGACCGCAAGTGGGGAGGTGCTCACTGCCATTAACTCCATTAACTGATTAGGCAGCAAGGTAGCAAGTACATGTACAATTGGTTTGATTCAATACTTTGTGTAAATGCAATTGTTAACATGGATATACAATCCATGGTTGCTGGACTACTGTATGTACTTTTCCTTCTTCCTAATATATTAACAATTTCTTAATGTGCAACTTAATCACTAAAATGTGATTATAAAAAATATATATATATATATATATAGAGAGAGAGAGAGAGAGAGAGAGAGAGAGAGAGAGAGAGAGAGAGAGAGAGAGAGAGAGAGAGCGTGAGAGCGCAATTTTATGTTTGTTATTTATTATATTATATTGTGTGATATATCGGCATTATATCGGCCTATCTGCCATCCTGCTGTCTGGAAATCGGCATCGGCCATTAATAAACTCATATCTGTCGACCACTACTTGTTTACATGATGTTTCAGAATGCCACGTTCTGCTAAAACCCTGGAATAACCTGTTTTCTTAAGTGCACGTAAACGTGGTCGGTAAGAGTTATGCATACAGATCAGCTCAGCCCCTTTGATACGCTAGCTAACAGGGGGAAAAAAAACATAATCACATTGAAAGTAATTGATATTCTATACATGGACGGAAAAGAACTCCTATCTAGAATAAAGGGCAAACCATTACAACTGGAGAGGAGAACAACCCAAACAAAAACAGTATGTGTGTCAAGGAGGGCAAGCAATGGGAGATCCTTATTAGAGCGGAGCACAACTGCAAGGATTGAATTCAGGTCTGCTAATGAGATTAACACACACAACCACCACCAGCCCAGCCAGGGTCCTGCTCCACTTCTGCCAACAGTTGGTGGGCTGACCAACTACAGTAAACACGAAGACCATGAGAAAGCCGATAATAGAGTTAATGAGGAAAATCTGAGCCCATGCCTGTGAATTAGAGAAACTCAACACCTCAAACATGTTTTATACCAAATGATATGAGAAAGTACAAATGCTTATCGCCCGTGTGTGTGTGTGCCCATGCATCTTGACAGTCCGGTGTATATTTGCTAGTGTAACCTCCATTCAAGGGTGATGCTGCCTTATAATGCACACAGAACTTTATATCAGGAGAAGTAGCAGGCCTAAATAAGCATTGACGTCTCTCTTACACTCTCTTAAACTTGCACACACAAATGGCTTGGCTCATGAAAACACCCACAGATATAGCATCTGATATATCATCGGTACTTCAATGTAATGGCCCCTGAATACGTAAAACCTATCAAAAGCTCCTTCATTTTGACAGCTATCTCATTAGAAGTGAAGCTAGTCTGGCGGTCTGAAGAAGTTGTACTCGGAACCGTCATATCCTGCCGGAGAAAGAAGGCAGGGGCGAGGATCCTAACCCCGTTCAGGATGGGACTCAACAGGTGGTGGTGGGGTGGAGGAGGTTGCCGTGTTGGCACACTGAAACAGCAATATGTTAGATTGTGAGCAGACTTATAAAGCAACGGCTTACATGTGATTGGCTAGGAATTACCCTGCTAATGGTGCGATGATGTACAGCTGCTAGTCTTCCCGCTAGAACTACACTGTGATGTGCTCACAGATAAATTATGACTCGCATTCACTGAATCAACGTTAGCGAATATTTAGCAGGCATGTTTATTGAAAACAATTGAATGAATAGTGCAGGACTAACAGCGCAACCTTAATAGCCTGTTCAAAACAGGCCATTGTTGAAAATAATTAACAGGTAAGCCAAATCGACGAGAGAGGATAAAATGCGCTGAAAAGTTGCATGTATTTCATGACGTTCAGTCGTGCATTAGCCATTGATCTAATATGACAGCTGTTCAGTAAAGAACGTTAACTGTTACCAATAACAGTTACAATTAAAAACTAATAGCTATATGATAGAAAAATAGAATAAAAGACAGTTTAACCAGTTAACCTCATGTAATTTAGCCTTCTTAATCCCCAGATTAAACTGTTATTTTCTCAGCTACTTACTCAAAAGCATACACTGCCATCACGTCGACATAGTCCAGTGAAAGACAGGACTTGGCTCACCGGAGTCAGCTATCCTGCACTTTAAAAAGCCCGCTTGGCAGGAAAATAACTTACAAGCACCCAGAGATTTAAAGAAGACTCAAATGTAAAAAAACATCCATAGCGTCATGCAAGCCAGTGTTTTAGAAATCCGCTTGCCGCACCACCACCGAAGTGATTTCTAGAGCTACTTTGCTGAGTTTTCTCGTCCAGCGAGAGAACAGTTTCCTGCTCGTGCCGCGAGTGAAAGAGGGAAGGAGCATGCAAGTCTTCGGTGAAATGAAACATTAATATGACAGTAATTTAAGAGCAGCCTCTGTATAAATATAAAGCCAAACGTAAATGTGTAAAAATGCTGAACAGTTTAATCCAGTGTCGACAAGCAGCATCAGATCCGTGGTCTCACGCATCCCTAGTATGAATTATACCTCTGACAAAGGTGATACGTTTTATCAACTGTGAAAAGTTTATTTTTGCAGTGTTTTATACAAGTGGCATGAATGAGATGCTCAGTTTTTTATAAGCATAGTTAGATGCTTTGTCAATCCATCAAAGGCTGAATAAGGAAGAGAAAAAAATTTTCACAGCTCTTGGCTTGATGCCTCCCCCGAACAGATCAGCTGAAAGTGTGTGCGAGCTCCAAATGAACGAGCTGGGTAGCTCAGTGGTAAAGACGCTAACTACCACCCCTGGAGTTCGCTAGTTCGCTAGTTCGAATCCCAGGGCGTGCTGAGTGACTCAAGCCAGGTCTCCTATGCAAACAAATTGACTCAGTTGCTAGGGAGGGTAGACCCTAGTTGCTAGGGAGGGTAGTCACGTGGGGTAACCTCCTCATGGTCACAATAATGTGGTTCATTCTAGACGGGCCACGTGGTGAGTTGAGTGTGGATGCCGCGGTGGATGGCGTGAAGCCTCCATATGCACTATGGCTCAACAAGCCACATGATAAGATGTGCAGGTTGACAATCTCAGACATGGAGGCAGCTGGGATTTGTCCTCCACCACCCAGATTGAGGTCACTACATGACCACGAGGACTTAAAAGCACATTGGGAATTGGGCATTCCAAATTTGGAGCAAAAGGGGAGAAAAATCACCCCCCCCCCCAAAAGAACAGACAAAAAATATATTGAAATCCAACCGTCGTGCATTGCACTGGTCTGTACAGGCTAAAAGGGAGAATGTTGTCCAACACTCTGTGGTAAAGCTTAACCAAAAATACGAGTTGACCTCATTAAATGTACAGTACAATGTACAAATTTAACCATTGCATTTCACCATGCAGGGAAGGTGACATTCCATGCTGCCAATACATTAGGTACATTTACTTTCAAATACGGTTGTTTCGCATGAGAACGCACTCTAGAGCCCCTTGGACACAACTTTCAGTGGAAGAATCTTGGCGCTAAACTTATACACCACAACACATCTCAATTACTGGCGAGTGATTTCCTGGTCAATGGCTAATGCTAGACATTTTTGCCGTGGTTGGTTGCTTTTCATGCCAATCAGATGACCCCCTTCCAAACTTGGCCGGTTCAAATGTGCACAGGGATATCGTGAATATAATCAAATGTATATAATATAGATATAGAAATATTCTCTTTTAATTTCAAGCACTTTTAAGCACTTATTAACAAAACTTATGGATTTTCCAGGTTTCCCAGTACTTACTCTAAATGTCTAAAAGCTAATTTCGAGTCCTTTTCAACAAAACATGCTGATTTTCCTGGTATTCATGCACTTAAATTTCGAAAAGCTTATTGCAAGCACTTTAAGCACTTCAAGGACCTTGTGTGAACCCTGTTGGAAAATAAAGAGCATTTTTTCCAAATATAACCATTTTTTTTACTCCCTCATTGCACCTGTCTAATTAAAAGGACGTATTGCCTAATTAACAACATTAGCGCTTTTTCGCTTGCTTATATTAATAATAACCATGTTGGTTAGGTCACTGCAATTGGTCATCCATCATACCAGCCTTTAATAAAAGTAACGTCTCTCAATGTCAAAGATAGATGTCTGATATAAGCATGCACACTGTACATTGAATAAGCTTAAATAATAATCAGTAAAACAACTGCCGTGATCAAAAATGACTGACATTACTTGGCTGACACAGTTGGTGTTAAAGTGGGTTTTTGACTGACAGTCATGGGGTTGGGGAGACAATAGTGAGAATAAAAACTTTCCCCAAAAACAGATAAAGATTATGTGCTTCACCCAGAAACAGTTGCTAGGAAACCCTGTCTCCTAGTCCAGCTAGACTCAATGAGATGAGGTGAATCAAAACAAATAGTAGATTAGGGGACAGCAAAGAACTGACAGAGTGAGATTTGAGCAAATAAAAAAGCTCACACAGACAACATTTTTTCCAATCTTCATTTTTTTAACTTTACCCTTGCCATAACAGATATTCCAATCATCACTTCCCTTTCCATTTTGTCCTCAAACACGTATTGATCAGCAAGAGATCTATTTCTCTTGCATGCGTTCATCACGTCTTCCCAATTAATCACCACCTCAATGTCCATCTTATACTCTGCCATCACCAGAGAAGAGAGGTGAGCTGCAGTACAAGGGCAGCCTCAAATAAAACCGATACACTGCAGTATGAGTAAAAATGGGGCGGGGTAATGAGTGAAAGGGTGGCAGGGGGTCGGACAGCAGGAAGGTCAATCCAAAGGTTTAGCCGTGGAAGCATGAATGCCAAACAGATACCTCCATCGACACTTTGCCAGGAGAGGCTATTAAAATCAATCCACTAGCACCTCAACAGAGGTGAGAGATGCTAATCATGTCAATTGCAGTCCATTAGGCTCAATCACACCCACCTGCCGGTGATTGTCTTAACCTTGGACGTCAAGGCCGGAGAGAGAGTGCTGCAATTGGACTCATGTCTTCGACAGATGTCACACTACTACATCAGTCTCTGCACATTACAGGAGGAGAGTGAGGCAAATATATGTGCATGTAATAGGCTGAAACGGATATATAAGGCGAGTGCTGATATTCTGTAATATACACTGGAGTCCAGATCATACCTGAGGAATGGGATGTGGTTTCTCGCGAGACTTTGCGGCAAGAAAATAAAAACACCTCTTTGCTAACAAATGCACATCCTTAATAGTTTAAACTATGGACAATGTGCCAAACAGCCTTTGAATTGTTAAAGCAGTTGATGCTAATCAAATATAAATGGTAATTTCTTGCCTATTAGCCATCTAAAGTCTACCTGCAGCAGCACTACCTAACCCACTGGGTGCAATTTCAATTCAAAATCCAGTCATAATGACCTTACAATGCACCAAACGTAGTTACAGTAAAGTAATTGACAGTATAGTATTGACCAGATGCCAAAGTGTGGCTGGTCTGTTTGACTGGATGCAGCGTCTATCAAAAACTTTAAAGCCAATTATATCATTCTGGTTAAAAAATTTCAATAATGGATTTCTTACAGTGATACGCAGTAGAAGCGTTCAAACTCGATAATAAAGGAGCTATGATCAATGAAAAAAGAAACTTCAGCAGATCTGTAATACCACAAAGTTTCAGTCAAAGTAAAGTTCCACTTGCAAACTCTAATAAAGCACTCAGTAGCCTACATTTTTACTCATAAAAAGTTTCACACATAAAGAAATGAATAACACTTGACGACTCTAGTCATATCAGTAATGCAATAAGCCTCAGCCAAATGGATGTAAATCCAATCATCAATTCCCGCACTATATGCAAATAAAATATTGGTGTAATAAAATAAACGAGTATCTGTGTGTGCACACTGTGTATTTGTCCCCTTAGGGCTTGTTGTAGTTAAGATATCTCCATGCAGCTGCACTCATTGTCAGTGTTTTGTGGAGTGGTGGTGGCAGAGTGGGCTAAAGCACAGAAATGGTAAGCAGAAGGTTGCTGGTTCGATCCCCACAGCCGCCACCATTGTGTCCTTGAGCAAGGCACTTAACTCCAGGTAGCTCCTGGGGGGGTTGTCCCTGTAATAAGTGCACTGTAATGGGGCTTTTCCACTGCCTGGTTCAACTCAACTCGACTTTTTTAGTACCACCGCGGTTGAGGTTCCAAGCGAGCCGATCCAATATTAAATGTGACGTCAAAATCCTGCAGATCACTGATTGGTCAGGGAGAATCGTCACTACCAGCGTCACTGGATTTCCGACACGTGACATCAACCTGCTAGTGTTAAAGTTAGCAACAGCGATAGCGGTATCATTTGTTCACGCGACTTTTGAATTGTGAAAAAATAAATGGCTGTGTGCAAAACCACGCTGTGGTCAATAAACGAGTTGCAGACGGTCCACTCGTTAGCGATGAGCGAAACGAAAAAGTCTCTCAGAAAGCGTATCAGCTGATGGCCGCACACGGCTACCACCGGACCTACCAACAGTGTAGGGAAGTGACTACAGAACCAAGGAAAAGGGGAAGTGGTTCGACCAAATGGACGCTATCTAAACCGGCGAGCAATGGGACCGAGAGTGCCCTGAACTGGCGTTGAGCCATGATGGAGGATGGTACGTTTTGTTACGTTAACTCTATACTCTGCTTGAAAGCTTCACTTTATTTAGTTGACCAGCTACTGGAAGCTTCTAAAACAACCAGGCCAATTTATGAGCACAATGAGTTAGTAGCTAATGGCTAACGGTCATGTTATTGTTTTGGTCAGTTTCTGTCGTGGTTATGATGATGTCACGGCAGTAGAGGCGGCGCAACTATGGCGATCAGCCTATAATCCCACAAACGTTGAGGTGGCAATAAACTGCAGTGGAAATGCAAGCTCAGAAAAGTAAAGTGAGTCGAGTTGAGTCGAACCGTAACGTGCCGTGGAAAAATGCCATTAGTCACTTTGGATAAAAGTGTCTGCCAAATGCATAAAATGTAAATGTCAGTGTTTACTTTCAGTTTCATCAGCATCAAATAAATGAAGAAAAATTCTCTCTCTCTCACTTAATCAATTAATTTAATAATTTGTTTTATTTTTTGCACGACGCGCACCCCATGCAAATACTCGTTAACGGCTATTATTTTTTGCACGACAGTTTCACATTTTCCATATGCTGATGTAGCACTGTTTGGGCAGAGTCAAGGTTACACATGTGGCTTGAACATTTAAACTTGACCAAGTTTCGAATGGAACGCATCTCAAACCATCTCCAGAGGTCTTGGAGGGCATTTACACTTGGTCTTTTAATGTTCAGATAGACATTCGATCAGTAAAAACGCATGAAGTGACCAAATGTAACACCCCCTGAGTTCTAAGACACAGTGGTGGAGCTAGGGTGTGGCCAGGGGTGGCCGTGGCCAACACGGACCGAAGCCTAGCCACCCCATTGGCCATCTCACTCGCAATTGCCGTTTTAGTCATTTCTTGGCACAATTTAGTTCTTTAGAGGTGAAATAATCTCTGTACAAATGTACAAACTTAACATGTGCGCACACCATCACCCGTCCCGGGTGTCACCCCGATATAATACTGCTGCCCGAATATTTCTGTGCCACCACAGACTGATCGCTTGCCTCTTTGAAAAACTCCAGGCTCCGCCCCTGATAAGACATACAAATTAACCATTTTTCACAGAATTTGAATGTTACTCTGTCAGGTGCAATAGAGATAGCGAAATCAGGTTAAAATAAGGTGTCAGAGCCAAAGCAGGTTAATGGTGGTTCTGTTTGGGTAATATCACCATCACCAGGATTCATCAGTCTACACGTGCATGTCTTCATATCCGTCTGTCTTCATTTGTTTCTGTCTCTGCCCCAGTCTGTGTGTGGATTTCTGGCCTTCCTCCAATCTCCAGGTTTGCGTCCGAAGGGCGATGCAGTCTGTCAGGAGGAAGTGGGGAATTGACTGGGCTGACAGCTGGTCTCCACGGACACAGCTGGGGTCGGGATAAAGAGCCAAAGGCAAGTTCAGAGCTGCATAGCAATCAGTGCACCAGAGGAGTGACAGACAGTTCCAAGAGGTTAGACACGAGGGAGAAAGACACTATCCCGAAACCATATCGTGTTTTCTTCAGGCCTCATCTCCAAACAGCATCAGAGACATCAGAATGATAATCTCTTATTCCTTCATCATTCCATGTGGATGCAACATTAAAATCATGGGACACATTGCATTACAGGAGTGCTGTCAACTAGCCCACTAAAGAACATCACAACACAAGCATGACTGTCCCACCACCACCAACACGAATATTTCAGGAGGTGGAGGTTCAGCTCCATCACTCTTGTGCTGCTGATGTTGCACACTGTTGTCATGGATACAAGAAACTATTTCTCTCAGTGTGTATGAGTGTCTGTGTGGAAGCAGTTTTCATCATGCCAGTCATGAACGCTCATGCGGTAGCTGCTAGAGTCTGAGCTCTCTGTTCAATACAGACACTTCTACTGCAGTGGCTTAGAGTGTTCAGAGACCCTGAGCACTGTCACCCCCACAGAATATCACTGTCTGGATCTACTGTGGAGATTATTTCCCCTTCCAATATTAATGGTCTTTCCCACACGGCAACCTAAGAATCCATTTAAACTGTATTTGCAATGATTTTGTGCTTGCCTACAAGGCTCCCTGTTTTCTCAACAATGTAAATCCAATAACTCTCTTTATTTTCATTATATTAATTTCAAACGTCTACTTTTCAGTCATTACAGCCAAATAGGCATAGTGCTGAGTGGCAAGTTCCACATCACCACATTCGTTGCTGAAACGGAGAAGAATGTGTGGTTTGCAAAATTCCCTAATGCAGCTGAAGGATGCAATTTTACCAGTTAAGCAACAAGAACTATTTTACATTTTGCCATTTGAAACATCTGGACAGGTACAGATGTGAGGCCTTCTAGATGTAAGAAAGAAAGTTCAAATTTTAGATTGACTGTGTGACAGGGCGGAGGGCGGGGCGTGATGCTGCACACCCGGCCCCTAATCAGGCTAATCAAGCCTCAGAGAGGGATAAAGGCCGACTGGAGACGGCAGTGGGACAGAGAGAGAGAGATTTACGGACAGCTGTCCGACACCTGTGTCTTTTGGTTAATTTGATCATTAAAATATTATTTATATGGTCAAGCCGGTTCTCGCCGCCTCCTTTCCATTAATCCCTTTACACTGGTGTTGAAACCTCGGAAGGAGGAGGGATACGCCGTAGTGGAGTTCTCGTCACTACCATCCACCCCAAAGGAGCAGCCACGGTCATCCGCCGGAGGACGGAGGAGCCCGGCCGCCTGGAAGCGGAGGAACGGCCGCCGACCGCAAGGGGAGTAGGGGCTCCCAACCAAACGCCTGGAGCGGTTACTACTTCCAGGGGTGGGGGAGACCCCTATCGTCCACCATAAATGTGACGGGGCGTTCCGTCCACCAGGGGCCGGAGGACTGCCTCCGTTTCACCCGGGGAGGTGCGGCTGTCGTCCGCTAGAGGGTGGAGGAATGGTTCCCTGGCCTGAGAGAACGAGGGAGGAATGTGGCAGGGTGGAGGGCGTTGCCGGGTCGTATGGCTGCACACCCGGCCTCTAATCAGGCTAATCAAGCATCAGAGAGGGATAAAGGCCGACTGGAGACGGCAGTGGGACAGAGAGAGAGATTTACAGACAGCTGTCCGACACCTGTGTGCATGTGTCTTTTGGTTAAGTTGATAATTATAATATGATTAATATGGTCAAGCCGGTTCTCGCCTCCTCCTTTCCCTTTACAAACTGGAGTGTGTTTCTAAAGCTAAACTAGGAAAAGAAACATTTTAAAAAGAGCCATCTATTTAAGTGACAGATTTAAAACAAGGTTATAAACATGTCTTGCATCTTTCAGAAAATGTCCCTAAAAATCTTGTACCTTTGTTGCTAGGATTACAATCAGGATCTGTCTCCTTGAGAAAATCTCAATGACTTTTAAAATAAAAAATGGAGCAAAATTATGTTTGACTTGTAGCATAGAGCTTTTATAAATCCCATTTTCACAATATACATATATATATATTAAATCTGTCTTTCTTTTGCAGAAGTTAAGGAAAAGCATACATCCAACATTTCAGGCCACAGTCAAAACAGACAACTTCCTGCTGGCCTTGATGACAGCTTGGTTTTCAGTGAGCTTTTCATCACACCAGGTAATAAGTGCAGCTGCAAAGGGGAAAAAGTTTTAGCGACTTACTTAGGAAGCTCAAGGTATAGCATGATTGACACCCGGGAGACAGGAGCTACAGTACATAGGAAAATTACCTTTCTTTACAAATAAACAAAACACAGATGCAACAGGGAAAAAGAATGGGGAGTATTGAATATAACTTCACTGGCATTGATAGATGCACTAAGTATCCCTGGCATTGTCGTTCGGGGTGTTTGAAGAAAGTCAGATCCTTTTCATTTAGGCAAGTCAAAAGGTAACTGCACTATTAAGGCAGCAGAACATGTTGTTAAAGAAGAGCATCTCTGACAGCTTCTGTAATTGCTTCTTCTACATAATGTCTATTCAATACGCCCAATGCAACCATTTTAACTTTCAATGAGCCCGGTTACATGCACACCAATATTACGCAGATAACTAGCACAAATCAACTTATTTTAACTTAAGGAGTTTTGTTTATGGTTTACAAAGGTGAGGGTATGTCATGCCTACCTCATGACATGTCTCCATGTGACGGATGAATTGGCGTCCGACAAACCTCAAACAACAAAAGGCTTGGGAAGGACTTACTCTTCTTTCATCTTCCCTTTTAAAAGCTGATTAGCCTATTCATTTTGCTATTCTTGGCTGCTATGCACGACTATACGAGAAGTTGGATTGTATTATTTAGCATTAAGAATTTTTTTCCCCCCCTGTTCTTCACAGACTTATGACCCATTTGAGAACCACTGCACTGCACCATCTCATGCTTTTCTTTTCTTCTTCCTTTTACTATGTTGCTAAGTTTAGAAAGACCGCTAATTTTGTAGATGTCCTTCCAACAGTAGCAACAGCCACGAGCATTCCAAACAGACTGCAACATTGTGACGGGATTCCGGCCAAATCTCAATCAACAAGTTCTGCAGATCCACAGTGCTCTCTCGTCTACCCATCACTGTGTGAACATTTCACGTTAAGCTGCTCACAGACTCCTTCACTCAGAGTGAAGGGAGAAAGGGAGACAGCAGGGGGCTGTCAAAACAGCATAAGAATGAAAGTTTCCAGTAAAACCCATGTAGTGCGGAGTGTACATTTCTTAAGGCTTATATTGCCGCTTTCCACCCTCAACTCTCCTTTTTTCTATCCTCAACAGGTTTCATCCTCCCGTGTGCCTTCTTGCATGTCCGCAGCAGAGAAATCAATCTGCCCTCATAATTGGTGGTAATGAGAGTCGTTTGGTTGACCTGCACCATGTTATGTCCCCTTGATGGTGCAGCACTGAAGGCTGCAGTGAAGTACATTTCCGTTCCATACACATGCGCTCTCTTGCTCGGACTCCCTCCCTTATTGGAGACAGATGGGGGAACTGTACGTTTAGCCCAGGACCATGCCTTCTGTAGGGTAGCCCAGAATGTCACCTCCTCTGGCAACTACATCAACTCTACAGAAACACTCAAACCAGCCCGTCTGGCACCAACAATCATCCATGTGACTATCTAATCAGCCAATCGTGTGGCAGGAGAGCAGTGCAGAATATTACGCAGATACGGGTCAGGAGCTTCAGTTAATGTTCACATCAACTATCAGAAGTGATTGTTGGTGTCAGATGGGCTGGTTTGAGCATTTCTGGGATTTTCACACACAACAGTCTATAAAACGTACTCCGAATGGTGCCACAAACATCCAGTGAGCGGCAGTTCTGTGCATGGGAACGCCTTGTTGATGAGAGAGGTCAACAATTGGGGCGGCTGTGGCTCAGGTAGTAGAGCGGGTTGTCCAGCAATCACAGGGTTGGCGGTTTGACTCCCGGCCCACATGACTCCATATGCCGAAGTGTCCTTGGGCAAGACACTGAACCCCAAGTTGCTCCCAATGGCAGGCTAGCGCCTAGCATGGCAGCTCTGTGGTCATTGGTGGGTGAATGGGTGAATGAGACGCAGTGTAAAGCGATTTGAAAACTGCTATGCAGACCGTTTACCATTTACAGAGAATGGTCAGTCTGGTTTGAAATGACAAAGTCTACGGTAACTCAGATAACCGCTCTGTACAATTGTGGTTAGAAGAATATCATGTCTGAGAAGCGAGTTGACGCTGTTTTGGTGGCACGAGGGGGACCTACACAATATTAGGGAGGTGGTTTTAATATTGTGGCTGATCGCTGTATGTACACAATACAATGTTATTAAGCGGCTTGACATGACATTGTTGTTTGGCAAATTCGACAAGCTGTAACGCTACAATCTACTAGCCGTTAGCCATCGATCTTCCCACCTATGTTCTTTAGATGTTTTGCTCTGTTTTCCTGTGTGCAATCTTATTATATAGTGAGCGGTGTATCGTACGATACAATACAATATTTTTGGACACCCCTAGTGTGCCTAATTGTAGTTGTGGATCTCTTTCATGAATCCAACTGTCCTAAAACTGCACCACAAAGTAGCCTTTTCCTATAACGGCCAATTAAGTTTTACAGTAACATCTCAAGTTTGACTTTACAGACCCTCTAGGTTTAAACAGACTGAACAAACAAATCTGTTTCATCTTCTTCATTTCTCAACTTTGACATATTGACAAGCTTATATATTCTCCAGTCTAATTTGCCATCCATCTGAAATAGAACAGATAGTCTAGTTTACAACATTTGGGGTTTAAGATTATACTGATTAAATAAAGGAGACAATACGTACCAAAACAAGATGCACCCAAAGCAATTTCTAACCATTTCTGATTAATTACGGGGGATATTTGGGGGGTATGCACAATCAAAAAAAGCAAGAAGAGAGTAAACACAGTCCTTACTGGATTTGGGAAAAACAAAACAAATACAAAAACATCCACTTTCTATCTTCCTCTAACCTCAGCTCTTGCTATGAGATACATCAAGCCAATGTCTGAATTTTTTTTTTAATTGGCACTAAAACAATCTGGTTATGAAAGCATGTAAAAGAGGTTTATAATGTTCTTGATTCTTGGAAATTGTACTTGATCCCCTCATTGTGTGGGTTTATATTGCCATCTACTGGTTAATGTCCAAACTCCAAATATATTAAAGGAATCAAAAGCTGAAACACATTAAACTTCACAAATCGCATCACCTCGTGTTTAGAGCTTTGAATTCTCAGCTTTAATATCTTATTCTAACATCTGTCAGCACACAAAACCCCATTTACATCAAGACAAGCAAGAGTCTAAACTCTTAATACTGCAATTGCTTCAAATAGTAGCTTAAATGTATATGTGTGTGTGTGTATATATATATATATATATATATATATATATATATATATATACACACACACACACACACACACACACAAAGAATGGGAAACAATCTAAAAAGCCTACATAAATAAATGCTACTCAAAAAAATACTAATTTAATTGCAAGTAATATCTGTCTATTTTCCACACATCCCTTTGGGATTGAAAATACACAACAATACATTGCAAATAGACTAACTGGTGAGAAAATAAATTAATAGTGATTTTATTACAATAAACAAAGCACTTCGAAGCCTTGAAATCACTGTAAGTTAGCATTACTTTGAACTAATTTCTACCTTAGTCTAACATGTATTGTAATTAAGGTTGAGTCTCATTCAGGATAGCTCAGATCAATTGGAGATTTAGCAGGAAAATGTATGAAAACAAGACCCGCCATTATTATCAATACCATTATGGTGACGTTAGCCTACGACGCAGATTTTGTTTACTTACGTGCCGCGTGCACGGAGAAGCTGCGTCAGTGACGTCACTTTACAGCCCATTGAAAATGTGTTGCATGATGAAACCAAGCGTGCCGCACAAGCCCTCAAAAGTGAAGCCAAAACGTCTCGATCGCCCCCCAGAGGCCGGTCCTAGTATAGGTCATAAACCCCGCCTCCCCATGTTATTCAACGGGACGTGAGACCAACTAAACAATTAAATTACACTTCACATATCTTTTTTCCAAAGACAGTTTCTGTCATTTACTGTAGTTTTTATCACGCTGATGTAATTTCAAGTGTTTGTTTTTAAAATAAGTTTGTTTTTAGTTAGTTATTTGATGCTATAAAAACGGTGCTGTTACGTCATGATTGACAGCTGTGATTGACAGGTTCTCTGAGCGAAGTAGTCACTGAAGCACCAACGGACTTTTTTTCGGGATATTCGGAGGATTGAGGAGATTGGAGCTTTAAATTACATATCTAAATTTCTATAATTAATTATTTCACACCGACATAATGGGTTGTTCTGCAGTAGAATGTGCTAACCGATCTGGCAGGGGCATGTGCTTGCGATTGATTCTGCGAGAGTGAGGGCGGGGCCTTGTTTTCGCGGCTTTACTTCCTGCTCACTACTGCGCATGACTGGTCCCGAAAACGCAAGTGCGCAGACTCAAGTTCCAAGATGTCAGCGCCATATCGGGACACTGGCGGCTTCAGTTCTCTCCGATGGAAAAGAGCGAAGGGGCGTCGTCCATCTTTTTTTACAGTCTATGGATGAAACTCGTTTGAAAAATGACGAGACAGGTTGAAACAACACGACCCAAGAAGTCGAGCACGCAAGAGCACTTTATAAACACTTCAAAGAATATATTAATAATCGTACAGTTAATATAGAGCAGTAGGGGCATCAGATGAACAGAAAGAGTGCGTGTGATGTTTGATGCACTTACACTTCAAACATACTCTAAAGCAAGTACGTAAACGCAGACGCACTTTCTACGCAAGCTCGGTTTCACACAACGTTACGTTGTAAAACGTGTCAATGCTCAATTCATAACCCAACACAAGTACACGCTGCATTCTCAGTGTTGCCACAAGGGGCGCTAGAGCGGATTTTCTACTTTCAATCAACAACTGTCATGGCGGACTCGGGCAGCAACTTGAGTTGAACCTTTTGTTAAAAAAACTTTTGGCACAATTTAGTTCTTTAGAGGTGAAATCATCTCTGTACAAATGTACAAACTTAACATGTGCGCACACCAAGGTCGCTGCACCTCTCCATCACGGGTGTCATTGTACCACCCCCCCCAACCCCACCCTAGGACGGCAATAAAATGCTTTCCGAACATTTCTGTGCCACCACAGACTGATCGCTTACCCCTGCCCTGGCCTCCCCTTTGAAAAACACCTGGCTCCGCCTCTTCAAACGGGTAATTGTACAAACTCTAAAAGTCACCTCTCTTAATTGGCCAAGTTTCTTAATTTGCACCTCTCTAATTACAAACATAAAAAGTGGCAAATGTTTGATATAAAAAGTAAAGGTTGAAGCAAAAAGATTTTTCAAAAAGGCCAATTTTTACATAAAGTACATCATGCCGAAACCTGAAAGTTTGCAAGATTTCATACAGAAATAGGTGTTTCAATTCTACACCAAAAGTCACACAGCACCCCAATTCAACTAATTACATTAAAAGGGTCAGAAGCCACAAGAGGAGGACAAAACTGTCCCTTCCCAAACAGAGGCTTGATGTATGAACTGTTCATAACATGTTCAGCTTAAAGGGATAGTTCACCCAAAAATACAAATCCACTCAGGTCTTCTAAATGACTTAAATATTGATGTGTTCACATAACAACCAGCCGCATACCAAAAAGCACTTAAAATGCAGCATAAAATCTATCCGGACGACTCCGGTGGTTTAATCCATGTCTTCAGAAGAGGTGATAGAAGATAGGTGTGGGTGAGAAACAGATCAATATTTAAGATCTTTTATACTATCAATCTCCATTTTCATTTTCACATTCGTATTCTTCATGCACATCGCCACCTACTGGGCAAAGAGGAGAATTTATAGTAAAAAAAGGACTTAAATAGTGATCCGTTTCTCACCCACAACTATCAAATCTCTTCTGAAGACATGGATTAAACCTCTGGAGTCATATGGATTACTTTTATGCTGCCTGTATGTGCTGTTTTAGCTTTAAAACGTTGTTACCCATTCACTAGCATTGTGAGGACCTACAGAGCTGAAATATTATTCTAAAAATCTTTGTGTTCTGCAGAAGAAAGAATGTCACACACATTTCCAATGTGGAGAGTGGTGGTGGTGTAGTGGGCTAAAGCACATAACTGGTAATCAGGAGGTTGCTGGTTCGATCCCCACAGTCACCACCATTGTGTCCTTGAGCAAGACACTTAACTCCAGGTTGCTCCGGGGAGATTGTCCCTGTAATAAGTGCACTGTAAGTCACTTTGGTGGTGGTGTAGTGGGCTAAAGCACATAACTGGTAATCAGAAGGTTGCTGGTTTGATCCCCACAGCCACCACCATTGTGTCCTTGAGTAAGACACTTAACTCCAGGTTGCTCCGGGGGGATGTTCCTGTAATAAGTGCACTGTAAGTCACTTTGGTGGTGGTGTAGTGGGCTAAAGCACATAACTGGTAATCAGGAGGTTGCTGGTTCGATCCCCACAGTCACCACCATTGTGTCCTTGAGCAAGGCACTTAACTCCAGGTTGCTCCGGGGGGATTGTCCCTGTAATAAGTGCACTGTAAGCCACTTTGAATGCGTCTGCCAAATGCATAAATGTAAATGTAAATGTAAAGTGCACTTTTCTTATTGAATAACACTGTAATGCATGGCTGGTCTCCGCCGTATGACAACTATAATAAATGTAACATGCAATCTGTTTAACTGATCCTTATTTATTGCCAATATATCAAGGCCATGTCAAAATGCATTGAACTTGCATTCGCATGAACATCACATTTATTCACCATTCAGCGGATAGATTCCAATATAAGCAATATACGTAGATTCTCTTAGCATAAACTCCTTCTATTGTACAACAATCATATACACAATTTAAAATATAAACTTGTTCCAAAATACAACATATACCATGTTTTTATTTCACAATGTAGTGTTTCGTTGAGGCAGTCCACACAAGTTATTACCTATGGTGGGTGGAGAGCAGTGAAATGGAAGATTTCTTCAGGACGTCCTGCAGATGGGCTCTTTGGATCATGCATCAGGTCTTTCTCTATGCATCGACTGTGATTGTCAGTTCTGAAGTTCATTGCTGTGATACAGTAACACGCTTATTGTTCCTCGTTTGTTTGGCACATTTAAAACAGTCTCTGTTTATGTGCACTTCTGAACATGTCCACTAGGGGAAGTATTGTGCAAAACACCGCTTTGCTCCTCGCCACACACACCCAGGTGCATATTGCAGTGGTAAAAGTGTGAGCATATGTGTGCACTCAGATTCACACGAGCAAAGTACACCTCTCATTCACACAGACAACATGCTTATATGCATTATGCGTGCATGTTAAACATTTCTGCAGCTT
The DNA here is from genome assembly GCA_032164185.1 of Moxostoma hubbsi. Lineage (NCBI taxonomy): Eukaryota > Metazoa > Chordata > Actinopteri > Cypriniformes > Catostomidae > Moxostoma > Moxostoma hubbsi. The sequence goes on along the minus strand of JAVLUX010000201.1, from coordinate 9,963,448 downwards.
CTCTCTCTCTCGGTCTCGTTTTATCTCTCCCACACTCATGCACACACACAGCCAAGCCTCGCAACATCATCCTACACCTGTGATATAATCTGCATATTAAAACTGGATGATCGAGACTGTTTAGTCAAAGGGCTTCCAGAGGAGAATGGACGTCCAGGGGAGTGAAGATCCTGGCTCCTTGCGGCTCCCCCAAGACACTCTCCTTGCAAGCTGATTGCTGACAGATAGTGGGCTCTATCTGCACCGAGACTACCCAGCGGCAGGCTATCTGTGGGCCCCAATGAGCCGCTCAGGCCTGTACAGTCCAAGGACTTGGTAGAAGACGTGCTGCCAGTTTTGGGTGGTGGACAAGCGAAAGGAGGGATGTAATGGGGGTCCAGAAAGCGCCTCGGGGCACTGGGACTCGGGCTACGACTGCTCTCTACAGTGCGGAGGCTGACGGCGGGGCGAGGGGATTGTTGGCGTTGGTGGAGGCTTCGGAGGGCGGCTCTAGTTTCGTCCGGCGTGCTCTTGCTCTGCCTGGCTCCAGGATCCCGGGAAGGTCGAACTCCAGTAATGATCCAGTCACGTTTCACACTGCTGGGCTGACTGCTGCTGGAAGCCCCAGAGGAGAAGCCTTCATCTGGGTCAAAAGAGTCCTCTCCACAGCTCACGCCATCTGCATCTATAACACGAAGAGTGGCAGAAAGGGAAACTGAGGCAAAGAAAACAAAGCAAAGGTTTAGTGAAATATTCCGGGTTTAAGTTAAGCCTAATTGGCAGCATTTGTGGCATAATAGTGATTACCACTAATATAAAGTTTGCCTCCTTTTCTTTAAAAAAAAAAAAGCACAAATCTGGGTAACAGTGAGGCACTTACAATGGAAGTCAATGGGGCCCAATCCTTAAACATTAAAATACTCACCGTTTTAAGCAATATGTGCGTTAACATGATTTTACTGTGATTAAATTGTCCTGGCAACCAGTGTCAGAAATTAGCTTTTCCATAAAATGTCAGTCATTTTTTATAAAGGCATTTTTTTTCTCTATGAGGGCATTTATTTCTAAACATATAAAAAAACTGTGTAATCTGAATATTTAGCCTTATACCCATAAAATGTTATATTTTACCCATATTTGATGTGATTGTGTGTATAAATAGCATTAGAATAGAATATTAAGAACTATATCAGATGTTGTAAATGAAACTATATATTACAAGGGCATTTTTTGCCATAATATTTAGAATTTCAGGGGTATTTTTGTAACTTTGGGTGGCATTTTTGCCCCGAGCCTCCCTTCATTTCTGAGTCTGACTCTTTTGGCGACATCGTGCCAAATACATCGTGCTATACAGCTCATTGACCCCATTGACTTCCATTGTAAGTGCCTCGCTCCATTTTTGCTTCTTATTTTTTTATTAAATAAGATTCAGACGCGCTGAAATAAATTTTTGTTGTAATTAACATTCGGCCAAAAATGCTGTCGACTGAGCTTAAGTTGTATTGAACCCGAAATACTGTTTTGAATCTATTGGATTTATCAAAGGTAACAGCAGTGCTTTGCAAGGCAGCAAAATAAAAATAAAAATGTATGTTTTAGGAAAGCTAATTTTTTCTGTCCACCGTTTATGAAGATCAACACAATGCAACTCTGTCTTTGCAAAGTTAACGTGGCTTGCGACAGGGCAGAGGGCAGGTCATGATTCCGCACACCCGGCCCCTAATCAGGCTAATCACGCCTCCGTGAGGGATAACGGATGACCGGAGACGGCAGTGGGACAGAGAGAGAGATTTACGAGCAGCTGCCCGACACTTGTGTGTGTTTGTGTCTTTTGGTTTCAGTTCTTCATTAAACTATTATTTATATTGTCAGCTGGTTTTCTTCTCTCCTCCTTCCATTAATCCCTTTACACTGGTGCCGAAATCTGGGAAGGAGGAGGGATGTGCCGTAGTGGAGTTCTCGCCGCTACCATCCACCCCAAAGGAGCAGCCGCGGCCATCCGCCGGAGGATGGAGGAGCCCGGCCACCTGGAAGCGGAAGAATGGCCGCCGACCGCGAGGGGAGTAGGGGCTCCCAATCAACCGCTTGGAGCGGGGGTGACCCCTACCGTCCACTAAAAACACGGTGGAGCGTTCCGTCCACCAGGGGGCAGAGGACTGCCTTCGATCTAACCGGGGGAGGTGCGGCTATCGTCCATTAGAGGGTGGAGGAGTGGCCAGGGACCAAGCTACGGCGCATCGGAGAACCGGCGAGTAAGTGCTTTTTTTCCTCTCTCCCTCTCTCTCTCTCCCAACTATTTTTATATTGTCAAGCCGGTTCTCGCCTCCTCCTTCCATTAATCCCTTTACATGGCTATACAGATAAACGGAGGCAAAAAAGATGACGACATGGAAAATTCGTGGAAAATTTGATGTAGCGGTAAGATGAACTTACTACTGCTCTTGCAAGCACTACAAAATGTAGGCATCAATTATCACAATGCAACGCTTGTTCTAACACCTAAATATCTGGAGTAGATAAACGTTAAAAGTCTGCGTAGCTCAACCAGGGAACAAACACTGGACACATGCACGAAGGGGCATTCCTGGTACTGAGGCGAGTTCTGCCTAATATTTAGACAAACACGTTCTACTGGGCTGGGCTTGATGTCTGGATTCGCTAACGGGCGAGATCTTCCTAACCCCCTTGCGAAGTTAGGTGAATGGAGCACTTGATCCGCCTACATGGCAAAGGACTGGCTGGTTTCTCCAGGGGGGTGTATTGGCTGGGGATGGAGGAGTAGAATTCGGCCGTGGATGTGAAATCAAAACAATCTGTGGTGAAGACAGTGAGTAAGCTCAATATGTTGCTCACAAAAGGAAAGGCCAGATAGAGGGGGGGGCTACGACAATGGGGACTTAAATGCTAGCATTCCTATAATTCTTCTAAGGATAATAAGGGAAAGAATAAAACAACAAAACAACTGAATGAAAAAGGCAAACGGAAGGAGTCAATTACAGGTGTTTGTCTGCCAGCGTGTGGGTTGGCATATTGAGCGTGCATACCCTCTCGTTTCCAGCGAAGGCGGCGAATGGAGGCGGCAGTGACGGCTGCCTGTGAAATACATCTACCAGCAGGTGTTACTTCAACTTCAAGAAGGTTCCTCGAGCCCTCCGGAGGCCCGGACGGAAGTGAACGACTAATTGCATTTGCCACCTGAGAATTAGAGATCAATATAACTGGTGAAATGCATTACAATTTCCCTTTAAAATTATAATTGAAACTTTATTATTCAAAAGCCTACATGTATGGGGTAACACTTAATAATAACCGTACTGTGTAAAGTATATGCAAAGCATTAGTTTATAGTTCATTCAGTATTTATAAATCATTGTTCCTACATTAATACATTACATTAATAGCCTATATAGACACATAGTCATCAGAAGTGTACATACACTTTAGCCAAATACATTTAAACTACGTTTTTCACAATTCCTGACATTGTAGATAACATTCCCTGTTTTAGGTGAGTTGGGATCAATACTTTATTCTAAGAATGTGAAATGTCTGAATAACAGTAGAGAGTGGGTCAGAAGTTTACAAACACTTTGTTGCTTTTTTATGGCGGTTTTGCAGCAGTGGCTTCTTCCTAGCGGAGCAGCCTTTCAGTTTATGTTGTTATAAGACTTGTTTTGCTGTAGATCTAGATACTCGTCTACCTGTTTCCTTCAGCATCTTCACAAGGTCCTTTGCTGTTGTTCTGGGATTGATTTGCACTTTCCGCACATTTCCGTTCATCTCTATGAGATTATTGTTTGTAGTGATCAACATGGTAGCCTCAAGCATTTGGAAATTGCTAACAAGGATGAATTAGACTTTGTTTTCCAGAGGTCTTGGCTGATTTCTTTTGATTTTCCCATGATGCCAAGTTTGATGGTAGGCCTTAAAATACATCCACAGGTACACCTCTAATTGACTCCAATTAGAAGCTAATTGGCTAATAGCCTAAAGGCTTGACATAATTTTCTGGAATTTTCCAAGCTGCTTAAAGGCACAGTGAACTTAGTGTATATAAACATAGAAAGGCAGATCTAGACAGTGTACCACATAAATACACACATTTTAAACAACATATAAAATATAATCATTAACAACAGTTACAATCAAAAGATTGTAATTCCTTGGATTTAACAATCATTTTAAATTCACTAAGAGTAATAAGATCTTGAAGTTTAATGTCACGAGTACAATATCCTGAGAGCGAAGTCCATAAACACCACATTTATGCATCATGAAAACAGGTTTTTATGCCTTGGAAATAAATATATGCCAATGAACAAGTCTATGCACTGAAAGTGATGGCGAACCAACTTTGGAGTTTAATTTACAGTTGTAAGTAAAGTTTGAGCAATTAGAAATAAAACTTAAGGCCCCTTTGTTCGTTGGTCATGCCCAAAAGGGTTTTCGAGCGGTGGGATCACCAAACTACATCACGCAACCCAGTCAAGGGCCCCTGGACACTGGCCACATTGTCCCAGTTGGTAATTCGCCCCTATTTACTACAGGAAGTAAGTCTGGACTCACTAACGACTCGTTTCAGGTGTTCAGAATCGGCTCTTTCTTTTGGGAGTCAATAACTCCATTTGTCCTGCACTTTTTAATTTTTTTTAAACTTTGCAGACTTTTTTACATGCACAAACAGCGATACAACGCTCTACATGAAAGGTCATATTTGAGAAACCATAATAGGTGCTCTATAAACCACTCAGTTGTTGTAGCGCCTCTAGTGTTCATTTCACCAAAAAACAGCAACATGTAGAAAGTCAGTCAGAACGTTCATTCTATGAGACCAGGTTGCCTTAGTAAGTAGTTTAATAAGGATGAAAAACCATTATAAACCTACTTGTATAAACTTAACAAACATCTTTATAAACAGTAAATATATAAGAGGTACACACTATTTGTATTTAGCCAATCAATGTAGGAACAATCATTTATAAATTATGAATTAACTATAAACGAATGCATTACAACTCATTGTATGTGTAGTTATAACAGAGTTACCACCATGGGGAACCCCAAAACTCCCACTTCACCAGTTCATTCCAATTCATTTGTCCCAAGTTCATTGTAACCAATGTATTTTGCATAATCCATTTAGGTGTAGACAGCTGCCAATGTTTACCAGTAATGGCTGGGCATGCAGGTCTAGCTGTGCTCGGTAGAGGATATCGTCCAACGCTTCCCTCCCCAGATCCCACTGCCCATTATAACTGAGTTAATGGGAGAGAATATTATCAAGCAGGTGAGATCATTAGCAGATCATAAACAGTTAATTGTTTACAGAACAAAAGAGGTACCGTGTTGATTCCCCAAACTACTGTCATATACTTTTAAGAAATAATCAAACAGATCTCAGAATGAGAAAATGGCAAACCAGATTTACCAGTGCTTGCAAGGCAGCTTTCACACTTAATTCAATCGCTTGGACCGAATTCCGAGTTCGTTTCCTTCCCCCTCCTGCTACCTATGCTGGTCTCGGTTTAGATCGGATTATTTGGGTCAAAACGCGGTCCGATTACATCCTCAGCGTGAGTACAACAAGGCAGCAACTCGAGAAGACATCACAGTTCACATGCACAGAAGATGCATCGCAAGAGATGTGAAGAATGTGAGGTGATATATTTGGAGACAAGCGGGCATGAGAAATGTATTATACCAAAATAACTGCGATCGTGAACGTGCAAAGCAATTCCATGATTGCATTCATCTTCCGTCTTTCGGATAAAACGTTAAAGCATGACTCTCTGTCGTCATTAAAAACTCCCAGGGCACTTCTCGTCAAGAGTAGGGGTGTAACTCTGGTGTCCTGGCCAAATACCCCCCATTGGCCCGTCTCAATCATGGGCTCCTAATAATCCCCATCAATTCATTGGCTCTATCACTCTACTCTCTCCTCTCCACCAATGTGTGGGGGGGCGTTCTGGTGCAATATGGCTGCCGTCACATCATCCAGGTGGATGCGGCACACTGGTGGTGGTTGAGGAGATTCCCCCTATACTAGGTAAAGCGCTTTGAGTGCCTAGAAAAGCAGTATATAAATTATTATCATCTCAGTAGTGAACTTTACTGGAGGTCACATGAACTGTACTCCACGCCACCTTCAAACGGACTCATTTGTGGTTCGTGGGTGCGCACACCAGAGTTTGGAAATCAGCGTTCACATCATCCGAATGGGCCGAACTTTGACTTCTGGTGCGCACCAGAAGTGCTAGTGTGAAAGCACCCTGAAGCTCTGGTTTGGACACCTTAACAATGCTGGCTAAAGAGAGATTCATTGATGCAAAAAATAATTAAAAATGTATACAATTTAGTATGCAAATAGATGCAAGAAAGACCACACAGTATACAGTATGCAACCATTACGATATCTGTCAGTTACATTTAGGCCACACCCACACAAACACATTTAAAAATGCTTTTATTTCGCTACATTTACTCAATGGAGACTTTAGGGAACGCTCCCCACATGTTTTGGAAAACAATGAGGTTTGGAAACTGAAAACAAGTGATTGTTTGGTTTCTTTTTTCAGCTTTAATGGTTTAATGTGGACAAGGCCTTAAAATGTCGAACATTCGGCCAATGTAAATCATATTGAAACTTATATAATAGATTCTACAAATAAAAATACTAAAATTGTATAAAGTTCACAAAAACAGATGGCACGTGTAAGGCTGAAAATATCTATTAAGTTTGAACGGAGTCCGTGTATTAAGCGGATCGGGTTGAATTCATTGCAGAAGTATAATATTTAGGGTTTTGGCGGTTTCAGACAAATTTAAACAAAATATTTGATGACTATTTTTTATTCGTTTACTTATTTTGGATTTTCTCCCCAATTTGGAACGCCCAATTCCCAATGCGCTCTAAGTCCTCGTGGTGGCGTAGCGACTCGCCTCAATCCGGGTTGCGGAGGACGAATCTCAGTTGCCTCCGCGTCTGAGACCGTCAATCCGCGCATCTCATCACGTGACTTGTTGAGTGCGTTACCGCGGAGACGTAGCACATGTGGAGGCTTCACGCTATTCTCTGCGGCATCCACTCACAACTCACCACACGCCCCACTGAGAGCGAGAACCACATTATAGCGACCACGAGGAGGTTACCCCATGTGACTCTACCCTCCCTAGCAACCGGGCCAATTTAGTTGCTTAGGAGACCTGACTGGTCACTCAGGGTGACTCCAGAGGTGATAGTTAACGTCAATACTCGCTGAGCTACCCAGGCCCTTATATTTGATGACTATTAAAAAAGGGCTGGGTATTGATACAGATTTCCGTTTCTCAAGCTCTCGACTCTTATATCCAGCTAATGCTGTTAAATATACAGGGGACCTTCTAACTAGGTACATTACGAAAATATAAATTTTACAAATTTTTTTCAAATTTTCGTTTTTCATCATTTTGGCTTTTATCCATAAATAAGACATTATATTTCATACATTATTTTTGTGTTACATGTTTATTGTTTAATTACATCATTTGTACCATTTACAAGTTTTTACATTGGTTTGTTGAACATGCGCTAAAACTGGTACTGTCTCTTTAAGAAAACCGGCAGTTGTGTAAAGAGCACGAGTAGATGTTTACGAGATAGACATGAACGGCTTCGTCCGTGCTATGCATGATAACAATTTTAAAAAAAGTTTTTGTAGTTTTTGATCAACCACTGACTGTATATAACCGGAAGGATATTAAAAGAGACATTATTTAATGAAATAATGGGTCGCGTGGATCTCAACTTTTACTCTCAATATGCAGTGAAAGGATCTCACTGCTGAATCCCGCTGACATCTCTCATTAATAAAACTTCGACACATCCCCCGCCCCATATTTTTGGCTAATTTCATGATGCTGTGAGCTACCAATAAGCTCCATTTAACATGTGGTTTTTATTATAGCGTTATTATTATTATTAAATCTCTTTTGCAGAATTCTGCAGGTTTTCCTTCAGATTTTCCCACAAATGTCAGCAGACTCCGTCTGGGCATGGCATTTAGAGAGAACTAGTGGGATGTCAACAAGACCGAACAAAAACAGACTTGAGCTCTTGCTCTGAACTTACATGGCATGATAAACAGCAGTCAGCATCTGCACCATGAACTCTGGCTCCAGACGCACGCGGTTATGTGGCTCCTTCCACGACTTCTGCAGCTGCCGCGGGTAACCGCTCACACACAGCCTGAGAAACGAAAGAGTTTGAGACTCGTTAAAGACCTGTTTATTTGAATGTCTTTATGCTAATGCTGTAACCAACCAATTAAGACCTTTGCTCTCTCTCTCTCTCTCTCTCTCAAAAACTCACAGAAAGAGAGAGAGAGAGAGAGAGAGACACACAGGCCTTTAGCAGTGAAGACAACGTCCACATCTTCTCTCTTACCGTGTGCTCATTCTGCAGGTGGATTGGTGGGAGGACGCAGGCATGTAGACCACAGCTGAGTTGTAGCAGAGCAATAGAAAAGATAGCACCTCAAATCTGCAGGAATATGCACACACTGTTATCTAAGCCCCCTGACGTCTGCATGATTTTACTTCAACAAAACAGACAGTCGTACTGCATCTAGCTGGTAGAGCAGCTAATATCAAATCTCACTATATTCGCCTAGATCTCACAGGCCTGACACTCCAACAGCGGTTTAAGGAAATAAAAATGCTGAGGCTTTAAAAACCTGTGGAAAGTAATGGCGGAGTCAAAGCAATAAAACTGTCCGGTGGGCAACAGCACGATCAACCAAACCACCAGAAATATACCTAATATTAAACCTAGTTTTTCAGAATTAATCTGCAAGAATAAATGATTGTAAACCCTATTAAGAAAACACCATATATATATATATATATATATATATATATATATATATATATATATATATACACAGACACGCACATTTATACATTTTTGGGGGTCGTGGCCTGTAGCGCCCCTATGGGTGAATTTGGCCCATTCTTGGTGTGCAGTTACCCTTTGGCCAGTAGTATCAATGTGCCAATTTAGAAAATGTTTGAGATATTGGGGAGCAAGGAGACTACTACTACCACACCTACTACTTCTACTACCACCTACTACTACTATTACACCTACTACTACTACTACACCTACTACTACCACTACCACCACTACTACTACTACTACTACTACTACACCTACTACTACTACTACACCTACTACTACCACTACTACTACTACTACTACTACTACTACAACCACCACTACTACTACTACCACTACTACTACCACTACTACTACTACCACCACCTACTACCACACCTACTACTACTACTACCACCACCACCTACTACTACCTACTACCACCACCTACTACCACACATACTACTACTACCACCACCTACTACTACTACCACCACCACCTACAACTACCACTACCTCTACTACTACCACCTACTACTACCACTACCACCACCACTACTACTACCACCACCACCACCACCACTACTACTACCACCACACCAACTACTACTACTACCTACTACCACTACCTACTACCACCACCTACTACTACCACTACCTACTACTACTACCACCACACCAACTACTACTACTACCTACTACCACTACCTACTACCACTACTACTACCACCACCTACTACTACCACTACCTACTACTACTACCACCACTACTACTACTACTACTACTACTACTACTACCACCACTACTACTACTACTACTACTACTACTACTACTACTACTACTTCTACTACCACCACACCTACTACTACTACCACCACTACTACCACCACACCTACTACTACCACTACCACCACCACTACACCTACTATTACTACCTACCACCACTACTACTACCACCACTACTACCACCACACCTACTACTACCACCACCACCACTACACCTACTACTACTACTACTACCACCACCTCTACTACTACCTACTACCACTACAGCCATCAATAACAATAGATTAGAGGAATCTAATGATGATTGATATGATATATGATATATATATATATATATAGCATTACATTTTTGCACTTTGGTTTTTTGCATTTCAAAACCACAGAACTCATGTATATGATGAAACATTTCAAATGCATATGTTGGGCAAATCCACAGAAATGTCAACCACATCATGGACAAATAAAACATTTTAACCAAAGGAAAAAAAAAAAAAAAGCCCTTTTAAATTCTGTATTACATCGGTTTAATGGATAATGCCATCCAGACCGTTAGAGGGCACCGCTTGCTCACGCAGCGCTGACTGAAGCAGTAAAACGCAGCCTTTTAAGGTTTCCGTAATCATGCAAGGCAATATTGCGATTACAATCATGCAGCATTAATGACTATCATACCAATGTCTCAGAAGTTCGTCTGCTGGTTTCAAAGGGTTTTGGATAGTTTTGCCTTATCATGTAGTCTGTAAGTAAGAGCCGCTTTCACAACGGTCACATCTGTTTATAACATGAGAATGACAAAAAATACAAATTTAATATAACATGTTTTCAAGCCTGATTTATACTATGGAACAAGACAATTGGTTTCTCCAGGACAAACAACAGCACCTTAGATGACTGAAGCCGCCATTTATTCTACGTGCAACATCGTTTTAAAATGAGTTTGTTGAGGGTGATGTAACGGTGTTTAACATACTGCTACTTCTTTGCTTTATTAAACGTGTCACAGCGCCCCTTTCAATTTTGTTGAGAATTTATTTGAACTATTTTAATAAAAACTCCAATCTCTCTCCATGCATTTGTCATGGCCTTGCTGTCTTTGATGAGTTTTTGCAACCTAGTTAACAACTCCTCAGCATGCACACGCGATTGTGAATAAAAAGCATCACGTCCGAACCACGCCCACGTGTGCGCGAACAGGACAAATATCATCAAACGAACACATTGGCAGAACAAAACCATCATCATTTGTAAGCGAAGCCTCTTCACCCAATAAGTATAAATAAGCCTTTAAATAATATTCTTAATATCACATTATGTTGAAGAGTTAAAGTACTAATTTTATCCTCAGAATTCACAAAAGAATCCATTTAATCCAGGTATCAGTATTGGTCTCCTGACATTGGCATTGATCGTACTTGGCATCAGAACAAAAGGAAGAAACACTTTAAAGTCAGACGTTTACGTACACTTTGGTTGAAGTCATTGAAACTCATTTTTTAAGCACTCCACAGATTTAATGTTAGCAAACTATAGTTTTGGCGAGTCGTTTAGGACATCTACTTTGTGCATGACGCGAGTAATTGTTCCAACAATTGTTTACAGACAGATCTTCACTTTGAATTGACTATATCACAATTCCAGTGGGTCAGAAGTTTACATTCAGTAAAATGTAAAGCCTTTAGCCAATTAGCTTCTGATAGGCTAATTGGAGTCAATTGGAGGTGTACTTGTGGATACATTTTAAGGCCTACCTTCAAACTCACTATCTCTTTGCTTGACATCATGGGAAAATCAAAAGACATTGTGGACCTCCACAAGTCTGGTTCATCATTGGGAGCAATTTCCAAAAACCTGAAGGTGCCACGTTCATCTTTACAAACAATAGTATGCTAGTATAAACACCATGTGACCACACAGCCATCATACTGCTCAGGAAGGAGACGCATTCTGTCTCCTAGAGTTGAACATAGTTTGTGTGAAAAGTGCAAATCAATCCCAGAACAACAGCAAAGGACCTTGTGAAGATGCTGGAGGAAACAGGTAGACGAGTATCTAGATCTACAGCAAAACAAGTCTTACATCAACATAACCTGAAAGGCTGCTCAGCAAGGAAGAAGCCGCTGCTCCAAAACCGCCAGTAAAAGCCAGATGACAGTTTGCAAGTGCACATGGGGACCGAAATCTTACTTTCTGGAAAAATGTCCTCTGGTCTGATGAAACTAAAATGGTCCTTTTTGGCTATAATGACCATCGTTATGTTTGGTGGAAAAAGGGTGAGGTTTGCAAGCTGAATATCACCATCCCAACCGTGAAGCATGGGGGTGTGCAACATCATATTCTGGGGGTGTTTAGCTACAGGAGGGACTGGTGCACATCACAAAATAGATGCATCATGAGGAAGGAACATTATGTGGATATACTGAAGCAACATCTCAAGACATCAGCCAGGAAGTTAAAGCTCAGCCGCAAATGGGTCTTCCAAATGGACAATGACCCCAACCAGACCTCCAAATTTGTGGCAAAATGGCATAAGGACAACATAGTCAAGATGGGACAACATTCCAGCAACTTATTGTGAGAAGCTTGTAAAAGGATACCCAAAACATTTGACCCAAGTTAAACAAATTAAAGGCAATGCTAACAAATACAAACAAAGTGTATGTAAACTTCTGACCCACTGGGAATGTGATGAAAGTAATAAAAGCTGAAATAAATAATTCTGACCTAAGACAGGGAATGTTTTCTACGATTCAATGTCAGGAATTTTGAAAAACTGAGTTTAAATGTATTTGGCAAATGTGACTTGGTGTATGTAAATGGTATGGCCCATCCCCACTTTCGACCAACACATTTCCATGACGTTTCCAAAACCATTATAGAGACTCCACTCATAAAAAGCCATTTTTAATCACTATTTTAGTTTATTCCAGGTTTTCCCATAACTGTGGGAACCCAGTACGTAATAAAAGCACCTATTCTGTGAGGTGAACGTCTCTCTCTGAGACAGCAGGCCGCTGTAGACCACCCTGATGAGGTCGTGCTGGTACAGGGCTCCCTCGGTTAACGCCATGGTACCCAGACTGGATGGCTGCATTAAAAAAATAAACATCAGAGCACTTGGCTTTAATTATAAATGAATTTACAGCAAGTCACACATTCAACAAGTGTACACAAGTGTGCTGAATATTTATGTTTGTGCAAGACTTCCATTAAATGCACCAGGGGCGCAACTACCCATTTTGGAGGATGTATGCTACACCTACATTGGTGCACCCCACTTTTCTCCTTCCGGGGAGGAGTGTTGTCCCCTTTGAGCCCCCTTAGTGTGCCGGTAGCGCCCTCCTTTACATGCCGTTGCATACTATGTATGGTTTTAGTGCCTCTGAATGGAAGTATTACAGAATTAAGAGGTGCTTTCTGAGCTACTATTGGTCATATGGAGGGTTTGGGAGCTTTTGAAAACCCCTAAAACGCTGCAACTCGAATATGTAACTCGTCTCGCACTGCATCACTTGCAGAGAGCCAAAGGACCTGTCGAATCTATAGAGCAGAATATCAGAGACTTGGTGGTGGTTTGTCTCGGGTAGGCTAGCGCATTACGGCCAGAAAACAACTCTCCATCTTGTAATAACAGGAGATATAATCTTCATTTATCGGACACTGACGCCTTGTGTGTTTGAGACATCATGCGCAATAAAGGGCTGATTAACAGGCGCCTGTATATTGCAGTGAAGGTACCTCATGGTATATTGAAGGCTTGGAGAGTGTCGGTATAGTGAATGACATCAGCTTGCCATTTCCTTTGCCATCCACAATTTCCTGTACCACAGAAAACAGGAGGTGTGTCATGTGACTTTGTATTTTAATCAGCTTTAGATACTGCATTTCAACCTCGCCCTTACGGTTAATGCAAACTCAATCACCAATCTCTCACCAGGTTATAGATGCCCAACAGCAGTGCTTCCACGCAGCCATTGCGATGGCGCACTCTACAGGCTGAATGATGCAAATACACCCCGATGAGTTCAGGTAGGAACTGCAGGGTAAACCGGCGCAATCCCTCCTCTGATCTCCGGTACAGCTCAAACAACTGGTGACACACTGGAGCTAGCAGCTAGAGAGAGGAGGAGAACAAAATAGAAAGTGACCCAAAGCAAAAGAGACTGTAAATTTACCCATTTACGTTCCTAAAGACCCCATGAAATGGTTTGACGAGCACAGATTTACATCCTTTGTTTTGGTACTTCTTGATGGTGCTCACCCTCATTCTCTCATCATTTACTCACCTTCATGCCATCCCAGTTGTATATGAATTGCATTTGTGTTCTCCTAAAGAAAGAATATTTTTTAGTTGAATACCTCAGCTCTGATGGTCCATACAATGCAAGTGAATGGTGACCAGACATTTGTAGCTCCAATAATCACATTGGACACATAAAAGTAATCCATAAGACACCAGTGTCTCCAGAAGCGATATGATGGGTGTTATTTAAGTATGCATTTAAGAACTTTTTAACTAAATCTCCACTTTAACTTCAGATATGAAAGTGAAACTAAACAGGCACCACTTGTGACTTTCAGATGTAAAAGTAAAAGTAAAAGTGGAGATTTAGAGAAACAAGGTTTCTTACCCAAACCTATTATATCACTTCGGAAGTTATGGATTAAAACATGCGAGTCGTATGGATTCATTTTATGTTTCCTCTATGTGCTCTTTGGAGCTACAAGGTTCTGGTCACCATTCACTCGCATTGTTTGGACCTACAGAGCTGAGATATTCTTTTAAAAATCTTCATTTGTGTTCTGCAGAAGAAAGAAAGTCATACACGTCTGGGATGGCATGAGGGTGAGTAAATGATGAGAGAATTTTCATTTTTGGGTGAACTATCCCTTTAAAGTGAATAGCTTTTTTTTGACGTAAAGTATCTATATCCACAGCAAAATGAGTCCTATAACGACATAACCCGAAAGGCTGCTCAGTGAGGAAGAAGTCACTGCTCCAAAACCGCCATAAATAAGACAGACTACAATTTGCAAGTGCACATGGGGACCAAAATCTTACTCTCTGGATAAATTTCCTCTGGCCTAATGAAGCAAAAATGTAACTTTTTGGCCATAATGACCATCGTAATGTTTGGAGGACAACGGGTGAGGCTTGCATGCCAAAGAACACCATCCCAACTGTGAAGCATGGGGGTGATTTGCTACTTGCTATTACTGGTCAGTTGCATATAGTGTTATAGGCCCGGGACAGTCTCATTCTAGAGAGCATTTTATTGGACAAACATCTTCACCCAACAACAGACCATTTGACAGGAAATCACCCATAAAATTCCTGATTAAACCACAAATTCGCCCTCATCTTACCTCACTGCTGGGCTGCTCCCGAATAACAGCATACAGCGCAGGAACCAGAGCTTTCTTCAGAGGCAGACTGGCAGCATAGCTTTGGATTTGCTCATCAGGTAACGTCTATAAAAGGAGAAATGGCAGCTGGCATGATTGTGCAGTCTCAACATGATACAGCTTGAAATTGAATTAGGTGACAAATATTACTCCATTAAATTCTGAGATTACAAAACCAAATATGGTTTATGGGACATTGCACTCAGACCACTTGGGAAGGGAGGACTTAATTTGAGAGAGTAATAAAAAAACACCATATTAAATTCTGTATGGATGTTAAACCTCTCACCTTGAACTCTGAAAGCCATTCCTCCACCACCACATGCTCGGAGCAGAGCATGGTCCTCCTGAGACACACAGATTGAAAGAAAAATGTGCAAAAATTTTAATTTTTGCAGATTATTATTATTAGTCTTTCACCAAGATTATGTACACAGTCCAAAATTATCCATCAATGGCAGAAAAATCAAGAAAATGTTCATGCCATGATTATTTACGGCCATTAAACCGTATTTTGAGTAGTTTTTTTTATTTTTATATAATTAGTCATTTTTACTCTTTCAGACCCCAATTAAGTTCCAGGAACTTCATCTAAATGCAGCCATCAATCAAACATTCAGTTTATGGTAATTATGATTTAATTGTTATTTCTGGTGTCCATTATAAATGGACACTGGCTCTGATTTATGCAACGTATATATTTAATAATATATATAAGCAGATTTATAATACAATGTATTGATTACTACCATATTATTGATCATAAGTCAATCATTGACACACAGTTCACAGTAATCCATTACACAAGTGAATTTATCAATCAGTTGGAGATTTATTATGAGGCTTGTTTAAGGATGAACACCTG
>JAVLUX010000201.1:9897500-9945000 GCA_032164185.1 Moxostoma hubbsi | reverse complement strand
TTCTGTGCTGCCGAATGCAATACGGTTAGCACCGCCTGCGCACTAACCCTTGCCATCGGGTAAGAAGATTACAAGCTTCAGTGCCAGATAATTAAGTGTATACAGTCCTTCTGAAGAGGGACGCACAGGGAGGCCTAAAATAGCCATTGAGAAAAGAGCTTAGCGCAAAGAGACACGAAGAGAAAACGAGAAGTGATTTAACTGAAGGGAGATCAAAGAAGTTAGTATTAAACGAGCATTACAAGAGACATACTACTATCATCTGACTGTCGACTGAAGCGGGACAGAAAGGTCATTATTAAATTGGTTGTGCAAAACACTCCAAACCAGTCACACACACACACACACACACACACACACACACACACGGTTTCATAAATGACACTTAAAATCTCATGCAAACCAGGAAACTCACATCTGGGGTTTAACAGTAAAGGCACATTTGATTAGATTTTCTCCCAAAACACTAAATTTCAACAAAAACTACCAAAACACGACCCGATCCATAAGATCATTGCGTGTTATGTCTCCAATAAGTGAAAGGATAGTATTTGGGGTAAAAAGCCCCCCATAAAACATTGTTTTTCTGAAGTGGAGTGAACAGATTTGTTATGCAAAATGTTCAAAGTGGGCTCACATTGACTCAAGAGAGATTATATTGTTTCTAGAATACTTGAGGTGTTACAAAATGCCAAATGTGATTGAAATTAACAGGAAATGGTGCAACACTTTTTCTCGGATAAGCATTATCTTAATTTGCGGTCTCAAAAGTATTTGCATTAGCGGACACATTTTGCCTTATAACTATTGCACCTAAAATGACATGAAATCAATATAACCCCACCCCCACCCCCACCACCATCCCCATCCCCATCACCGCCCCCATCCACATCACCGCCCCCATCCACATCGCCACCCCCACCCCCATCACCACCCCCACCCCCATCACCATCCCCATCCCCATCCCCACCCCCGTCACCACCCCCATCCCCACCCCCGTCACCACCCCCATCCCCATCCCCATCACCATCCCCATCCCCATCCCCACCCCCATCCCCATCCCCACCCCCGTCACCACCCCCATCCCCACCCCCATCCCCATCCCCACCCCCGTCACCACCCCCATCCCCACCCCCATCACCACCCCCATCCCCACCCCCATCACCACCCCCGTCCCCACCCCCGTCACCACCCCCGTCCCCACCCCCATCACCACCCCCATCCCCACCCCCATCACCACCCCCATCCCCACCCCCATCCCCACCCCCATCCCCATCACCACCCCCACCACCATCCCCATCACCACCCCCATCACCATCCCCATCACCACCCCCACCACCATCCCCATCACCACCCCCACGTCCATCACCACCCCCACCCCCATCCCCATCACCATCACCACCCCCACCACCATCACCATCCCCATCACCACCCCCACCACCATCACCATCCCCATCACCACCCCCACCACCATCACCATCCCCATCACCACCCCCACCACCATCACCATCCCCATCGCCATCTTTAAAAAGTAGAGTATTGCGAGTATTGACGCTGACTCTCACACCTGGAGTCGTGAGTTTGAATCCAGGGCATGCTGAGTGACTCCAGTCAGGTCTCCTAAGCAACCAAAATGGCCCGGTTGCTAGGGAGGGTAGAGTCACATGGGGTAACCTCCTCATGGTGGTGATTAGTGGTTCTCTCAATGGGGCGTGTGGTGAGTTGTGTGTGGATCGTGGAGTGTAGCATGAGTCTCCACATGCTGTGAGTCTCCGCGGTGTCATGCACAACGAGTCACGTGATAAGATGCGCGGATTGGCGGCCTCATGGTGCTTTCAGAACAGAGGCGTCAAGAGAGTCAAATCAAGCGGAAGTCATTCATTTTATATGGCAGCCAGCGTCTCTCCGCAGCCGGCACGTTTTGGCCGTTGTGGGCATCAGAGGAAAGTTAAAGTGTGGGCAATATTATGGTAATGAGCTTTGACGCAGTTCGGTCGCGGCCAATATTGAAGTTCGGTTCCCACCAAACAATTGTTTCGAAGACAAAATGGAGGAGAAGCTAATTATTGTCGTGGCGGGTTTCCCCGTAATAAAACATTGAATTTGACTTGTGATAGGTCGGCAAAAGGATACCGGTCGACATGTCTGGATGTTTTGCGGCCCCTTTAAATATAGTTCACAAAACCAGCATTTCAACGACGTCAGAGCGTCCACGAATCATCAATAGCGTCGATGTCAGGGCAGCCAGAGCGAATTTTGACGCTCTCGCCGCCTCTGGCCCGAACGCACGGAGGCAACTGAGGCTTGTCCTGCGCCTCCCGGACTGAGGTGAGTAACAGCGCCACCACGAGGACCTGCTAAGTAGTGGGAATTGGGCTCTCCAAATTGGGAGAAAAGGAGATAAATATATATATATATATATATATATATATATATATATTTTTTTTTTTTTTTTAACTCTGTAAATAATGTAAAAAAAATTATGTTGCATCATCAAAATCTCGATACATTTTGTAACCAGAAAAAAAAAAAAAAAAAAAAAGCTACATTTCCTTTAAGGTGTTCCTACAGCCCAGTTGTACCCGAATCATAGTAAACATTTAATCTAACATACGCACACCTGGATAAATGCATACAGTTGAAAGGTTTAAACATCATAAACAAAACTCACAAACACATACAACTGATACATAAATAAATAAATTAAAAGATCAAATCTATAGTGACCTGCGGCCTCATCTTTGTGTTTCATTCTGACAGTCAGATGCATCTCACTCTCAATCCTGTCAAATTAGCAAAATGGTGTCTAATCTGTCCCGGGCAAATCTCTCTGCTGCACAGAATACAAATCCTTGAGTCACGATCCAGCTCCTCATGACATAAACAAAGCCGAGTTGGTTTGATTAAAGAATCACTCTGGGATGGCACGCACCACTGATTGCTGTCATTCTTCCAGTGTCACTCGTGTCGTGCATCCGTGTTTTGATTTTGAGAATACACACTTCATGCTGCTGGTTTATAGGTGTGCCACTTTGTACCGATGCATAAGATACACCCACTGGTGTTATGCCAGAAAGTGGTATAGTGCCAATGTGTGTGTGTGTGTGTGGTGTGAAGGTATCTGAAGAATAGACAATTATGCATGTTTAAGTAATAAAAACAAAACTGAAACGGTCAACCCATCATGATAATAATAAATAGCAATGCATATAATTTGCCCTTTAGGCTTTTTTTTCATTTCTATAGGCAGAAATGCATAGAAAGAGATGCAATGCATTTTTTTTTTACACATAAAACATAAATATGCATTTCAATATGCATTACAGTTTGTTCTTTAACTTATATATATATATATATATATATATATATTTTTTTTTTTTTTTTTTTTTTATTATTTTTTTTTTTTTATAAATGTACCCAATCATCCATGAATGAGCGCCATCGACTATTTTATGCGTTTTTAATGTATCCAAATCCGTTTATGTGTCCATGCACAGTTTCCATCTCAGTGATGTTATTATGCATTACATACCAACAGGATCTGGACTCCTCCGGATGCTGCAGAGGAACACTGGAGCTGCAATGCGCATGAAAGGACGGAGTCCAATCAACGATCGCCTCTGAGATCGAGCAGATCATTAATGATATTATAACACCGGACCATTACTACGAATATCAGGGAGTCGATGGGTTAAAAAGGCTTCGAGATGGTCAGACGGAGAGGATCATTCCCATATAGCCATCGCGTACCTCGTCTCTCGAGCTCTTCCTGCCAACTTGCAGCTATTTACCTGACCAATTGAGTCGCTCTGATCGAGTCCTGAGAGCGGCTGGCCAATAGGAGAACAGTGCGGTGAGCGGTGCGGTGAGCGGTGAGGCGAGCTGTTCTCAGCGCACTGTTCACCTATTGGTCAGCCGAAGCGGGGGCTTGATCAGAGCGACTCAATTGGTCAGGAGAATAGGTGACCCGTGCTTGGGTTAAGAAAGACACGCGTCATCGATTTAAGTAAAGCAAACAAGTACACAGGACCACGAGTTCCCTTCAGAGACACTGAAAAATGTTTTAAAAGTATTGGAGCTTAAGTAACTGCAGCAAATAGTCTGTCTGTCTACACAGACATCTATCAGTCAAATATTTAGACACACCTACACTTTTTATATTATTACTATTTTGTATATTTTAGTATAAAATGAATGTGAAAAGTCACAACTGTGAAGTTAAAACTTTTAGCATTTTTTGGCATTCTTTCAACTTCATGCAGGATACACCTGGGACAGGGGCGTTGCAAACATATAAAAAGAGGGGGGACACAGCTTAACTAGGTGGCTCGCGCAAACGTAGCAATTAAAGTGCAGTATTAATATTTTACGGTAGCCTACATACTAATATATATTATATAAGTATTATATTAATATATTATATACTTGCGGGCCAGGGTAGCGCAGCGAGTATTGACGCTGACTATCACACCTGGAGTCACGAGTTCAAATCCAGGGTGACTCCAGCCAGGTCTCCTAAGCAACCAAATTGGCCCGGTTGCTAGGGAGGGTAGAGTCACATGGGGTAACCTCCTTGTGGTGGTGATTAGGGGTTCTCGCTCTCAATGCGGCGTGTGGGGAGTTGTGCGTGGATGCCGCAGAGAATAGCGTGAAGCCTCCACATGTGCTGCGTCTCCACGGTAACGTGCTCAACAAGCCACGTGATGAGATGCGTGGATTGGCGGTCTCAGACGTGGAGGCAACTGAGATTCGTCCTCTGCCACCCGGATTGAGGCGAGTCTCTACGCCACCACGAGGACTTACAGCGCATTGGGAATTGGGCGTTCCAAATTGGGGAGAAAAAAAAAAATTACAAATATATATATATATATATATATTATATACTTGTATTTATAGTATTTTAAAGATTCGAGTATTGCAAATTAATTGCAAAATTTTGCAAAAATAAAGGGCATCTTGTTCACACATGACAGTGAAAGACTGAACACAAGCTGGTCCTGAATATATGATTTAATCAATTAAAATAATGACAATTGTGCAATTGTATTTTTACGTGGATTTAAAAGTATCCAAGTGGCTCGAGTGTTTTGACGACGTTCACCAACATTCGTTCAGATCAAGACTGGACTGGTAATCTGGCATACCGGGCATTTTCCCGGTGGGCCGACGCACTTTGGGGCCGATCAGGGGCGGACTGGCCCTCGGAAGAACCGAGCGGTTAATTAAAAATGAGCCCCCCCGCTTAACAGTTGGGCCAGTTGCCTTGTAAAATCCCGGGCCAAGTTCTCTTCCCAGTCCAGCCCTGGTTCAGATCCATTTAATGATTCAGTGACCATTTCTGCTGATGCCAGAACGTGACAAAAGAGTGTCTTGTGTGAAATGAGTGAATCAATGAATCAACGATCAAAAGAAAACTTGCAGACCTACAAAGAGAGATTAGTAAAGGTTTTATGAATTATAAGAACAAAGCAAATCTATAATTTCCCTTCAGTTTATGAGTCGCTCAGCATGACTTTTATCAAAAGACAACAATAATAATCTTTAATTATGATGAATTTCAATAACGTCCGTACCGTTCAAACTATTTCCTCACAAACATAATGTAAAAATCGTGATTTAATGAAGACTCATGCGCCGATATAAACTCATAACGTGCATTTCACGTAATCCTGCCAATCATGAACGATATGCCGATAAATAACTCTCATTTGTGCGTTCCTCATCTCTAGATGATTCATTTAGATCAACATCAATGCTGATAAAAACATGGATAAATGAGCATTGTTGAACGCAACTTAAATGAACGGCGTTGATTCGACTGTCTGACTGATGGACTATTACGTAAAGGATGTTTCAGCTCATGAAACTCACCTGTGATTGGCTGGATGGTCGCTCAATCAGCCCAAAGTAACAAAACGCAAAGAATACCGTCTACAAATCCACCATTTGGACTCGTTATGGGTTTAGCTTGGAAAAGTGCGGGGGACCAAATCACCGTTTTAAAGAGTGCGGCTGCTGCGCCCCTGTCCTGGGATGCTTTTATTTCTCCATGAGTTCCCATGTATGCTTGTTACATTCAGGGAAACTTCTTACCAGCTCCAAAACACCTTACTGCCATTGGTCCACGTCATCGGTAGGTGTGACCTGAAGCTCCACCTACTTTGAGGCCGACAACTAATTCCCGTTCAGTCAGTTAAGACCAGTCAACATGAAAGCGATTCCCACATCTGCCCAAAATAAGATACGCCTCACATCATCATTCTTTTGTCTGTATTCCACACATTTACACTCTTTTATACACCCTTCCTTGCAGTAGTATCAGTGCCATCATAAATGACAATAACAGTGTAATCGGTGCATATTATGGCTGCGTTTAGCATGTTAGCACATTAGCGTCATGAATACAAAAGGTAAACATTACAAATGACACATTATCTACTGCATATACAGTTTATTACTTTAAATCATCTTCCAGTAGTGAAAACAGCTTCTTGTATTGATCTCATGTGACTTCTACTCATAGAATGAGGCACAAAGTAACTAATAACTTATTTTAATGTCTTAAAATATTTATAATTTGTCTTGATGGTTCTCATATTAAATGCTCTTTAAAACGCCTCCCCCATTGGTGTGGCAGGTGTCTAAATGTCTCAAACTTTTTTTTGGCTCCGAGCAAAGAATGAAGAAGGAATCTGTAAGTGTGCCGGGGCCTTTCCTGCCCGTCTGTCTGTCTGTCTGTCTGCCAGTCTGTCTGTCTGCCCGTCTGTCTGTCTGTCTGAGATTAATCATGACTCTCGTATCCTGTTAAAAGTCATCGTTTATTAAATAATAGTAAAAACTATTTGAATATACAGTTGGTTTGTAATAAAACCAATATTTCTTGATATTATTTGAATGCAATTGAAACTGTTTCTCTTCAGGTTTATATTTAAACTCTCATAGTGAAAAGAAGGAGATAAGAAAAAAGTTACACTGTGAACTTATTATTTACCTGTAAAATTATATTTTTGGAGGTAATATTTGTGCTTCACTTCTTTTGGCTTGAGTACGACAATATAAAAGCAACTTATTGTAGGTAATCATTATAAAAACGACATTTACTCACAGTAAAATTCTGCCTTTATATGTTTAGTTAAAGGCGTCTCTCAGAAGTGTGCCGAATATATTTGCATCAGACATTTTTAAAACCCCTGAACTAGAGAACAGTTTACACGCTACTTCTTTATATTCTTTTCAAAGACGTTTGTTTAATGTGGAAATGTTAAAAATAATCAGACAATCCATTTATTTATTTATATATATATATATATATATATATATACACACACACACACACACACACACACACACACACACACACACACAGTATACACTGGCTGTCAACAGTTTGGAATAATGTTCAGATTTTGCTCTTATGGAAAGAAATTGGTACTTTTATTCACCAAAGTGGCATTCAAATCATCGCAATGAATACCCGGGACATTAATAATCTGTAAAATTACTATTACAATTTGAAAATAATGTAACTTAAACTACTTCACAGTGTTCTTTCACCCCACACTTCCTGTAGCACTTGACCTTTCACCCCACACTTCCTGTAGCACTTGTCCTTTCACCCCACACTTCCTGTAGCACTTGACCTTTCACCCCACACTTCCTGCAGCACTTGTACTTTCACCCCACACTTCTTGCAGCACTTGACCTTTCACCCCAAACTTCCTGTAGCACTTGACCTTTCACCCCACACTTCCTGTAGCACTTGACCTTTCACCCCACACTTCCTGTAGCACTTGACCTTTCACCCCACACTTCCTGTAGCACTTGACCTTTCACCCCACACTTCCTGTAGCTCTTGACCTTTCACCCCACACTTCCTGTAGCATATGTCCTTTCACCCCACACTTCCTGTAGCACTTGACCTTTCACCACACACTTCCTGTAGCACTTGTCCTTTCACCCCACACTTCCTGTAGCACTTGTCCTTTCACCCCACACTTCCTGTAGCACTTGACCTTTCACCCCACACTTCCTGCAGCACTTGTACTTTCACCCCACACTTCTTGCAGCACTTGACCTTTCACCCCAAACTTCCTGTAGCACTTGACCTTTCACCCCACACGTCCTGTAGCACTTGACCTTTCACCCCACACTTCCTGTAGCACTTGACCTTTCACCCCACACTTCCTGTAGCACTTGACCTTTCACCCCACACTTCCTGTAGCTCTTGACCTTTCACCCCACACTTCCTGTAGCATATGTCCTTTCACCCCACACTTCCTGTAGCACTTGACCTTTCACCACACACTTCCTGTAGCACTTGTCCTTTCACCCCACACTTCCTGTAGCACTTGACCTTTCACCCCACACTTCCTGCAGCACTTGTACTTTCACCCCACACTTCTTGCAGCACTTGACCTTTCACCCCAAACTTCCTGTAGCACTTGACCTTTCACCCCACACGTCCTGTAGCACTTGACCTTTCACCCCACACTTCCTGTAGCACTTGACCTTTCACCCCACACTTCCTGTAGCTCTTGACCTTTCACCCCACACTTCCTGTAGCATATGTCCTTTCACCCCACACTTCCTGTAGCACTTGACCTTTCACCACACACTTCCTGTAGCACTTGACCTTTCACCCCACACTTCCTATAGCACTTGATCTTTCACCCCACACTTCCTATAGCACTTGACCTTTCACCCCACACTTTCTGTAGCACTTGACCTTTCACCCCACACTTCCTGTAGCACTTGCCATAGATGTGTCTGTCTTGTCGGGCACTTCTCACACACCTTACAGTCTAGCTGATCCCACAAAAGCTCAATGGGGTTAAGATCCGTAACACTCTTTTCCAATTATCTGTTGCCCAATGTCTGTGTTTCTTTGCCCACTCGAACCTTTTCTTTCTTGTCTTTTCTCCCAATTTGGAGAGCCCAATTCCCACTACTTAGTAGGTCCTCGTGGTGGTGCGGTTACTCACCTCAATCCGGGTGGCGGAGGAAAAGTCTCAGTTGCCGCCGCTTCTGAGACCGTCAATCCGCGCATCTTATCACGTGACTCGTTGTGCATGACACCGCGGAGACTCACAGCATGTGGAGACTCATGCTACTCTCCACGATCCACACACAACTCACCACACGCCCCATTGAGAGAACCACTAATCACCACCACGAGGAGGTTACCCCATGTGACTCCACCCTCCCTAGCAACCGGGCCAATTTGGTTGCTAAGGAGATCTGACTGGAGTCACTCAGCACACCCTGGATTCGAACCCGCGACTCCAGGTGTTACAGTCAGCAAACACAAAGTCAATGTTAAGCTTTATTTATCTTTCAGCTGTGTTTGATTTAATGGCTGATAAGTGATCTATTCCGCATGATTTCTCAAGGATGAGGTGTTGGAGTGATGCTGCTGTCTAGATATGATCAAAAATGACTTTTTTCTAATAGTGATGGTGCTGTTTTTACATCAGTAATGTCCTGACCATACTCTGTGATCAGTAAATCAGAAACGTCCGAAAGACATCTGCTGAATGTCCTTTTGACATCCAAGACGAGCAAACAATCTAAGAATGACATCTTCAAATCCCCATCAAATATACTGTACATCATCCACATGTCACTTGAGGTGCGTTTACATCTGGGAGACGTTATTTTTTAGGTTGTTTTGCTCTTCCGCAACACGTTTTTAAGACGTTTTCTCTTGGATGTCAATAAGACATTCATGGACTACAATGTCTCCAAATCTGATCGTTTTAAGATGTTCAGCAGACGTTAATAAGAATGAGACGTTTTCCAGATGAACACTCTTAAAGAGACATCTCGGAGATGTACCCGTGCTATCAGAGGGTTATTTCAGAAGTCAGCTAATTAAAGGGCTTATGGTAATTGTTGTTAACACAATCCCTCCTCAATCAACAGAGTTGCGTCAGAGTATCTGGCTGACCTTTAGGCCTACTTTCTCATTATGTTTGGATGTCTCTCAACAGAGTCAAAGCGGAGATATATATATATATATATGGAGAAAATATTTTTTTGGTGTATTTATTTATTTATATATTTATAAATAAACCCTTTTCTTTTCTTCAGTACATACTGAATAGAGATGCACACACACAACACAACCTCACACTCACTCACACACACAACACAACCACACACACACACACACACACAACACAACCTCACACACACACACACAACACAACCTCACACACACACACAAAACACAACCTCACACACACACACACACACACACAACACAACCTCAAACACACATACAACACAACCTCACACTCACACACACAACACAACCACACACACACACACACACACACACAACACAACCACACACACTCACACACACAACACAACCACACACACACACACACACACACACAACACAACCTCAAACACACATACAACACAACCTCACACTCACACACACAACACAACCTCACACTCACACACACAACACAACCACACACACACACACACACACACACACACAACACAACCTCACACTCACACATACAACACAACCTCACACTCACACATACAACACAACCTCACACTCACACACACAAAACACAACCTCACACTCACACACACACAAAACACAACCTCACACTCACACACACACAAAACACAACCTCAAACACACACAAAACACAACCTCACACACACACACACACAAAACACAACCTCACACTCACAAAACACAACCTCACACTCACACACACACAAAACACAACCTCACACTCACACACACAAAACACAACCTCACACACACACACAAAACACAACCTCACACTCACACACACACAAAACACAACCTCACACTCACACACATAAAACACAACCTCACACTCACAAAACACAACCTCACACTCACACACACACAAAACACAACCTCACACACACAAAACACAACCTCACACTCACACACACACACAAAACACAACCTCACACTCACACACACACAAAACACAACCTCACACTCACACACATAAAACACAACCTCACACTCACAAAACACAACCTCACACTCACACACACACAAAACACAACCTCACACACACACAAAACACAACCTCACACTCACACACACACAAAACACAATCTCACACACACACAAAACACAACCTCACACTCACACACAAAACACAACCTCACACACACACACACACACACACAAAACACAACCTCACACACACAAAACACAAGCTCACACTCACACAACACAACCACACACACACACACACACACACAAAACACAACCTCACACACACAAAACACAACCTCACACTCACACACACAAAACACAAGCTCACACACACACATACACAAAACACAACCTCAAACTCACACAAAACACAACCTCACACACGCACACACACACACAAAACACAACCTCACACACACACACACACACAAAACACAACCTCACACTCACACACACAAAACACAAGCTCACACACACACACACAAAACACAACCTCAAACTCACACAAAACACAACCTCACACACGCACACACACACACACAAAACACAACCTCACACACACACACACACACACACAAAACACAACCTCACACACACAAAAAACACACACTCACACCACATAATATCATGCAATATCTGTTTTGTTTGTTTATCTCATATTTATGTTGCTGTATTTCCAAACTTTGCTCTAATAAAGGGACAGGGGAATACAAATGGTTTATATGCTATAATATATTTTATTTATTTTCTTTGCATGTAAATGATGCATGTAATTGTTATAGTTAATGCTGTTATTGTTATTGTTGATGGGGTGGTAGTGGTGGTATTATTGATATTTATATTAGTATAGAACAATTTATCCTCCATCCCACCTGCCACACTTATAAAACCCAATCCCAAAAACATTCAGTTTATACACTTATAATTTATACATTTTATTAGCTGTGTGGGTCTGGGGGCTGCTCTAGCACTGTCGGTGGGTGCGTTTGGCACATCTTGTCGGCATGGGCATTACCTGTGCATTTTTTGGTTTGCCTGGCCCCTCCCTTTTCCGCATCTGTCCGGCGGTCCCGTCTCTTATTTTAATGTGTGTCGGAGTGCTATCTGGGCTGGATGTGGTGTCTCTGGCTGTACGTTTACTCTTTTCTACCGTGCAGCCCCGCATCGATCACCCGTGCGCATCAAAAGGTCAGACTCATTGTTCCCACTGATGAAAATGAAGAGGCAAATTTGGCAAATTTTCATTGGAAGTCATTTTTAGGCATTTGACACCGTGAGCTGTCTTCAAGTTCAAGGGGGAGGCTCACATTCACCCAATCTGAAAACCCGGAATATTCCAGTAACAGCCACGAGATGGCGTTAATAACACACTTCTAAACCAGCTGCATTGGAGAAAAACAAAAAAAATGCTTTTTTTATTTAAAACTCAAGAGCTGTTAGACAGACATGAGGTGACAACAAGAGACATAACGTCTGCAACAACAGACATATTTGCTGATTAATGGCAAACACAATCCAGCATCACACCTGGTTGCTAAGCAACAGGTGCCAGCCATGATAAAGAAGCATGTTCCACGTAGCTCCAATCGGGAGAGCCTGGAAAACTGCGTTACGAACCATATAAAAACACGAATCCAATATTTAACAGTGACTCTTTGGCAGAATAGTACACACGGTACATTCCAGAGTGTTTGTTAGCATGTAGCTTGCAGCATTGCCAGTCAACACTGTACCTTTACTATTTAATGTGCAAAGACGAAGCTGATGGGAACGTGGTGGGAAAATCGTAGTATTCTGTCCATCCTATGCTCATATAAGCCAGCAGGTTCCATAAAGTAAACACAAAGCATGTTAAGGTATGTCTGTCTTTACAGCACATCTCTAGAACATTCCCTTGTAGATGATGGCCGGAGAGGTGAATGAGAAATTCGATTAATGACTCTCTTTCCCCCTCTGCTCGTCCGTCTCTCAGCAGCTGGCAGCAGCCCTCTGGAGGTCCACCATGTCCACTTCGTTTCATTAATCCCTCGTTCACTAGCTGGGCTCGGACGGCTTGTTTAACTCCACTTTCACGCCCCGTTCACCTGAACCTAAGAGAGAGAGAGATGTCAGAGATTTTAGGCCTCCTTTGTGCTCTTTCTGTTAATAATCATTATTAAACAGCTCTGTGGAATACTCGATTGTGATTGGTCAATTGCGCTATTGGTCTGATATTTCTAGATAATGGCTGCACATCCAGGGACTTTTAGTTCATGTCATGTGGTGTACCCATAAGAGAACTTATTCTATATTTCAAAATGCAAAAACAAAGAAAGAAACGACACTTAATATCTTAATAAAGTCATTTTGCTTCTCAAGAAGTGTAGACATGCACGAAGCAGTAAAATGCTAATGCACAGATTGGCCATCTATAAATAGAGATTAGTGACGCACCGATACCATACCTGGATCAGTATATGCATTTTGACGGATCGCGTCTCTGTCCGACGAGCCGATCCAAAACCGATAGTTAGTCAGTGTTGTTACTGTCAAGCTCTAAAACTGACATTAAGAAATACATAAAAGTGCCATTTATGTTGTCCATATGACTCGTGTATTTAATTCAAAGCCACTTGAAATAATTAGATAGCTTTGTGTTTTGTGTGCGTGTGTGTGTGTGAGAGGTTGTGTTTTGTGTGTGTGTGTGTGTGTGTGTGTGTGAGAGGTTGTGTTTTGTGTGCGTGTGTGTGTGTGAGAGGTTGTGTTTTGTGTGCGTGTGTGTGTGTGTGTGTGTGAGAGGTTGTGTTTTGTGTGTGTGTGTGTGTGTGTGTGTGTGTGTGAGAGGTTGTGTTTTGTGTGCGTGTGTGTGTGTGAGAGGTTGTGTTTTGTGTGCGTGTGTGTGTGTGAGAGGTTGTGTTTTGTGTGCGTGTGTGTGTGTGTGAGAGGTTGTGTTTTGTGTGCGTGTGTGTGTGTGTGTGTGTGTGAGAGGTTGTGTTTTGTGTGTGTGTGTGTGTGTGTGTGAGGTTGTGTTTTGTGTGCGTGTGTGTGTGTGGTTGTGTTTTGTGTGTGTGTGGTTGTGTTTTGTGTGTGTGTGAGGTTGTGTTTTGTGTGTGTGTGTGTGTGTGTGTGTGTGTGAGAGGTTGTGTTTTGTGTGTGTGTGTGTGTGTGTGAGGTTGTGTTTTGTGTGCGTGTGTGTGTGGTTGTGTTTTGTGTGTGTGTGAGGTTGTGTTTTGTGTGTGTGTGAGGTTGTGTTTTGTGTGTGTGTGTGTGTGTGAGGTTGTGTTTTTGTGTAAAAGGAAACATACAGTATGTGCAGCGCGTTAGTGAATGACGCGGCTCTGTTGACACACATGCATTGGACATGGTAAATTGTCTGCACTTATATAGCGCCTTGTTTAACCTTAGCGGTTACCAAAGTGCTTTACACAGTGTCCCATTCACCCATTCATCCATTCACACACCAATGATGGTAGAGCTGCATGCAAGGCGCTCTTGGGAGCAACTTGTGGTTCAGTGTCTTGCCCAAGGACACTTCGGCATGTGGAGTCATGTGGGCCGGGAATCAAACCACCAACCCTGCGATTAGACCCGACCTGCTCTACCAACTGAGCCACAGCCGCCCCGCCGAGCCACATGCAGGCTAATGGTGCACTCAAGGTTCACGAGTGACCTTTTCAGATGTAGAAGCTCGGTTTGCTTATAACATGCATTTAGAATAGCATCGAAGGGGAATTTCACCAGATTTAGAACAAGACGCAAATTAAACTACCGTGAATTAGCCATAAAACAGACACAGGACGTCCCGAAGTGCGCCGACCATCAAAATAAAAGCCCGAGGGTTTTAAAGTTAAAGGAGCATGACTGAAATATACTCTATATATTGCTCTTGTATTACAAAAATCTAAAAGTCAATAATAATAAATGTATTATTATAAGCATTGTTTACAATTTACAACAATATTTAACCCCTGTGGGGCGGCTGTGGCTCAGGTGGTAGAGCGGGTTGTCCGCTAATCGCAGAGTTGTCGGTTCGAGTCCCGGCCCACATACTGAAGTGTCCTTGGGCAAGACACTGAACCCCAAGTTGCTCCCAATGGCAGGCTGGCGCCTTGCATGCAGCTCTGCCACCATTGGTGTGTGAACAGGTGAATGAGACGCAGAGTCATAACGAGGCAAAGATATCCTAAACCGATTATAAAAACAACACCACTGTATCGGATCGGGATCAGTATCGAAACAGAAGTGAAAAAGTGATATTGGTGCATCCCTAACGGAGAACATAAATATATAGACGTTACACCAAAATGAATAGATATCAAACATTTACAGCTGCCAGTTAAGAAGGATTAGCATAAGTGCTGGTCGAGTTTAGCGGACCATTGTCCGCTTCATCTCACCTGTTAGATATTTCTCCTTAGCTCTGGCTCGCTCATCAGCGTCAAAATACCACACTGTTATGGCATACCTGCAAACAAATCAGGTTTATTTAACTCATACGTTGTCTTGTATACAAACACAGGCAGTAGAACTGCGTAATGACAGTATGACCATTACAGACCTGGTAGCATAAGCTGGTTGGACCTCATGTGGGTTCCTTCTATCTGACCAAAACAACAGAAGCCTGTCAAACTTGGGCTCAATGTCTGCAAACTGAGCTGTTCCCTCTGGAAAGATCCGCAAAAGCCCACCATGTTCCTGTGGAATGAGCAGACGAGGGGTCAACACTTTCATAATCCTTCATTAGGGTTCACACTCTTTTCAAGGCACATTTTACAACTTCAAACCATGTAAACTTGAAAGCTTATTGGATTCAATCATTTTCAGGTGGTGTGTATTTGTGTAATGAGGGAGGGTGTGTCGAACGTGACGAACACCTTATATCAAGGTGTGCAGAATTATTAGGCAGCTTCATTACCTCAAGTGAAATGGGCCAAAAAAGAGACTTAACTGGCACGGAAAAGTCACATATTGTAAAACGGCTTTCAGACAGATGCAACACTCTTGAATAGCTAAACTACTGTGGTGTGACCAGCAGTCAACTGGGGCACTAAAAAAGCACAAATTAACTGCAAAAGCTACCAGGAACCCATTATCCTCCAATGCCACCATATTCCAGAACTGCAACCTACCTGGAGTGTCCAGAAGTGCAAGGTGCCAAGTGCTCAGAGACATGGGCACGGTCAAGAAGGCTGAAACACGACCACCATTGAATATATTCACAAGTTGAAGTGTCAAGATTGGGCGAAGAAATACCTGAAGACAGGTTTTATGGACTGATGAAATGAGAGTGACTCTTGATGGACCAGATGGACGGGCCCGTCGCTGGATCACTAATGGGCACAGGGCACCACTTTGAGTCAGGTGCCAGCAAGGTGGCGGAGGGGTACTGGTATGTGCTGCTATCATTATGAATGAGGTAGTTGGAAATTTTCGAGTTGAAGATGGACTGAAACTCAACCCTCAAACCTACTGCCAGTTTCTGGAAAGTACTTTCTTCAAGCGGTGGTCCAGGAAGAAGTCCTCAGCATTCAAGAAGGCCGTCACATGCATCCTTTATGCTCCGTCACATGCATCCAAGTAATCCACTGCTTGGCTTGCCAGCAAGGGCCTCAAAGATGCCCAACTTGGGCCCCTTCCTCACCTGGCTTAAATCCTAGAACTTGTGGGCCCTTCTCAAACATGAAGGAAGACAATACGCCTCTTTGAACAGCGTTTGGGAGGCTGTGGTTGCTGCTTCAGGGAAAGTTGATCGTGAACAGATCAAGAAACTGACGGACTCCGTGGATGGACGGCTCATGGCCG
The DNA here is from genome assembly GCA_032164185.1 of Moxostoma hubbsi. Classification (NCBI taxonomy): domain Eukaryota; kingdom Metazoa; phylum Chordata; class Actinopteri; order Cypriniformes; family Catostomidae; genus Moxostoma; species Moxostoma hubbsi. Next base: position 9,928,214 of record JAVLUX010000201.1, on the reverse strand, counting down.
TTATTAAGAAGAAGGGTGGCTATATTGGTCACTGAATATTTTTGAAAGGCCAAACTTTTTATTAATTGTCATTATGTGTTACTTATTTGTTGCACCTACTCTAAAAATTGAGGATAAACAACTGAGTTGGAAGAAATTATTTTTGTAATTTAGTTAAAACCCTAATAATTGTGCATGCTTATACTGTATATCCCCCTGAGAAAGACAAAACTCACTTATTCTTTGTTAAACATTCAGGTTTGAGGTTCAATAACATTTCGGATTGTGTTTGCTCAACAATATCCTGAGGAATACAATTTGCCTAATAATTGGGCACGCCATGGATCAATCCCTGAAAAGTGAGCGGCCAGCTTCACACGCTCAATTTTAAGCACACATCACTTTTTCACTTTTATTATGCAGTGTATTTATTCAATTAAATCACATTTGCAGTTTAGTTATCACACTAGGACATGTTGCAATTTTATTTTATTAACTGTGTATTTAAACATTCATTTCTTTGGGTCAATAATAGCACCAGAGCGCGCATACATAGACTGCACACAAGAGGGAGCTCAACGCACATTTTTGGAGTGATAAGGTGGCAAAGAGAGGTGAAATGGAGAGGTTTTTGGGCACTTTGATAATTAAAAGTCCACATTGGGAACTGTTGTTCCAATTGCTTCAACAATGGATTGCCTTGTCCAATCAACACATTATTTTTCCTGGTATAGTTGACAAATTGGAGAACAACGTACCAAAGTATGATGTATTAAAAAGTAGAATAAGAGTCTCGGAGATTGAAAGGTTTTCTAAAAATGTATACCATGCAATTGAGGTTCTTTGCCATTTTTATAGGAGTTCTAAGCTCTTACTTTTGGGTATGCGACTTTAGCCGAAATCGTCAAAATGCCTTTAGGGTGTAAAGGGTTCAAAACAGCAACACTGGAACAAAAATAATCATATTTTGTGCTATATCAATACTTAAATGATTTAAGATCATCGCTGATCCTCCAGCTGGTCATCTAATGGTTAGATGGAGACCTGGAGAGGCCTACAAGTGACAGTGTCTTGCCCACACTGCGAAATTTGGTGGAGGATCGGTGATGATCTGGGGGTGCTTCAGCAAGGCTGGGATCGGGCAGATTCGTCTTTGTGAAGGATGCATGAATCAAACCACGTACAAGAGTACAAGGTTATCCTGGAAGAAAACTTGCTTTCTTCTGCTCTGACAAAGTTCCCCAACTATCTAAGGATTGGTTTTTCCAGCAGAACAATGCTCCATGCCACACAGGCCACACATGCCACAATCAAGGTGTGGATGGAGGACCACCGGATCAAGGAAACTTGCTTTCTTCTGCTTGAGATGGTATTGAGCAGGTGATGAGCGGTGCGCCTGGTTCCCTCCAGACGTGATGCTTGGAATTGACGGCAAATAGTTCAAGACAGAGATACTGTCTTTATTTTTGACATTACTTATGTTAGCCAGCAGGTGGTGGCAAAAGATCATTTTTGTGTGTAATATGAGCCATTTGAGCCATCCGCATCAGCCGTTTACATACAACAGCTCTTCATGACCGCTTGTATTACTAATACACTACTAAAGATAGGAAATAGCTTTAAACGGCTTTAAACGAACAACTTCAGCATTACGGTTCATCACAGCTGAGAGACACAACAGACTGATTAATTACACAATGGGTGCTGTTTAAAATGGCGGAGGACATTGCGGTTTCTATAGTGATCGACACTTGTGCACCGGCTACTGCGAAATAGGGAGAAATTCCCGATTGGACGCTATTTTAACACAGAGAAAGCGGATCTTCAGAAAGCTGACAGCATCTCTGCTTGGGAGTGGAAACACGCACTCTGTCTGTCACACACACACACACACACACACACACACACACACACACACACACACACACACACACACACACACACACACACACCCATCCTTGTTTATCCAATGACTTATTAGAAACAGCACAAGCCGTGATACTATTTCTGAAGAGAAATTTTTGAATTACTAACGGAGGTTTGGACGCATCATTTGTTTTGAACCAGTAACGGCAGATTCTGATACGCCTCATAATAAAGTAGTTTCATGCACAAATGCGTTTTTATGACCGTACTCATTTTTTCCTAATTTTTTTAAATGTACTTGTTCATTGAACTGTTGTATATAAGCAATATCACACTCGCAATCGTGCTATATTTCCCTATATCAGCACTGCTGTAATTACCTACGACACTCGACCAGCCGAATCACAGCAGTGATGATATAAGCCCATATAGCACTCTTGCTCGTGTGATATTGCTTAAATATTCACTGTAGTAATATTAATAATAAAAATTAAGCAACATATCACAAGCAAGAGTCCTGTCGTAATTAATAATATTGTTAAAAATGCAATAGTGCGTTGAAAAGTAATTATTCTATTTTCACTTGTTAAAAGTTTAAAATATATATATATTATTATTATTATTTTTATTTTTTTTTACTTTTTAAAAGAATTAATTTGATTAGACACTATTTTTATAATGACATTTCATTAAAGTTTAAACCCCAAAAAATAATAATTGCAAAACAGGGTTTGGGAAAAAATTTAAACAGATTTCAAAAACACATTGAGGATATTTTCCGGGTTCAATACAAGCTCAATCGACAGCATCTGTGGCATAATGCTGATTACCACAAACAATTAATGTCTTCTTTTAAATTAAGAAAAATCAAGGTTACAGTGCAGCACTTACAATGGAAGTGAATGGGGGCCAATTTTTTAACATTAAAATATTCACTGTTTCAAAAGTTTAGCCACATGACATAAACACTATGTGTGTTAACATGATTTTATTGTGATATAATCACTTATTAACCGCATCTGTGTAAAGTTAGAGTCAATTTAACAAATTCATTGCCATGACGATGTAACGTCAGCAAACCCTAAAACCCTAAAATTACTATAAAAACAACAAATAAAAAACTTTACAGCTCAAATATCACATGAGTTTTAACAGAATGAATGTAAGTGCGTTTATAAAATTATAAGTGTCACATTTCTGCCTTTAAACCCTCCAAAAATTGCCCCCATTGACTTCCATTGTAAGAGTCTCACTGCAACCTTTCTTGCTTTTTTTGGGAGAAAATGAGGGACGAGTCGAAATACATTTTTGTGGTAATCAACATTATGCCGCAAATGCAGTCAAATGAGGTTAACTTGTACTGAACACGGAATATTCCTTTAATATTCCTTTGGAATTCCTTAAACTTAATTGGGAAACACTTGAAAGAAACATGCATATCTTTTTATTTAATATTCACAATGAAATGTAATTTTAAATCGGCTAAAGGCGTGTGTTCAATAGCACATTACCATATTAGCAAATGTTAGCTGTTGTATCAAAATTGCTATTGAGAACCATTAAATTTCAAATGAATCGTCCTCAAGTTTGAGAAGAAATCAAATAGCGATATTTAATGTTGCCTAGCCCTAATGCTAATTTAGCAAGTGTGCGTGCACAATGAGTTGCATTAAAAATAAAGCATGAAATGTTTATTTCCAACCTTGCATTTATTTGCTAATTATTTGCAAAGCCAAATTTATGCATGAAAAACTGACCCTTTGGGCTCAAGTCGGGTCGTGTGGCCTATTGATTCAAAGTCCCAACAGCAAACTGTGAGCACCAAGTTGATTTTGAATTTCTATTGTATTGAATGCCAGCTCAGATGCAAGTTTGAACAGTCTACATCAGATAAGAAAAGCAAATAAACAGTGAAGAGCTTAAACAAATCTCACACAGCAGAACGTATTTCCAACTACTGGAAAAGATTCCCACCTTGGCATCCCAGTCTTTATTCAGGTAATATATGCATGTGACACATCTCCCATCTCCATTAGGGTTATCCACATGCCGTACATATCCTGTCCCGTCGCCAGGGTAACATGCCACCATTGCCTGGAAGGAAAAGAGGTAGGGGTTGTGATGACAAGTAGAAACGGTCTTAAAATCTCCACTTTTACTCTACTTTTATTTACATACTTATGCTTTTACATGCCGTCATAAAATTGGGTCCAGATGCATTACAGTAATAAGCAATGGGGGGAAGAAACGTCATGTAACTGTCATTAAAATAATGTCACAATGCAATTAATCACAATAACACAGCCTTAATTTTCTGCATGCAAAAATATTTATTATATGTACTGCATTTAGTTAAAAGTGCTACATTTGGTTCTCCGACGTGATCTCATGAGAATTCGTATGTGTTGGTTTGGTTCGAGCAAATTAACATTTTCACGCATTTGTACAGACATCAAAACGTAAAATTTTGATGTATTGGCAGCATTTATAAGGTAATAATTTTACATTTTAACACCTTTAAGTAAGTACAAATGTATATATATAATAATTGAATCGATTAATATTGATTTCATTGCTTTTATAATGAATGAGATTAGATAAATGCATTAACGCAGTTGATGCATGTAACTAATTTGACGTTAGAACGGTTTCGTTCGTTTCGGTGTTATTTCTGCTTTTAAGGATTATATCACTTTAAGCAAGACTAAACTTTAACATGTTAAATGTTTGTTTGAATACAAAATTACAGCGCTATTACAGAGCGCATCGGGACGTGATTATCAGCGATTAATAACTTAAAATCCACTTTTACTGGAGCTTGGGTATCTGACTATCACCCCTGGAGTCGCGAGTTCAGGGCATGCTGAGTGACTCCTGCCAGGTGTCCTTAGCAACCAAATTGTCCCGGTTGCTAGGGAGGGTAGAGTCACATAGGGTAACCTCCTCGTGGTGGTGATTAGTGGTTCTCTCAATGGGACGTGTGGTGAGTTGTGTGTGGATCGTGGAGAGTAGCATGAGTCTCCACATGCTGTGAGTCTCCGCGGTGTCATGCACAACGAGTCACATGACCAGATGCGCCGATTGACGGTCTCAGAAGCGGAGGCGACTGAGACTTGTGCTCCGCCACACGGATTGAGACGAGTAACTGCGCCACCATGAGGACCTAGTATGTAGTGGGAATTGGGCATTCCAAAATTGGGGTAAAATCCACTTTTACCTCACACAAATCTCTTGTATGCCATCAGGGAGCACATCACATGCTGCGTATAGTCCTTTGGACTACTTTTGAACCAAACGTTGCCATTTTTCTGAATAAATTGATTTTAAATTCTTCTGCAGGTTACATTTTTATATGCATAAGAAACGGTTAGAGTTAGGGGTACGGTGGGTTTAACAGCAGTAAACTATACATCCATTAATATACTGAAAAAATGATTTGTCATTGTATTAATCGGCCTATTACATCTTTTTATATAGTTGAAAAGTGGTTATGTTTAGGCGTAGTGTTAACCAGTACAAATATATTTATTTAGCATAAATATATCATACATTATTTATACTAATGGATTCATGTATTCAAGTATATTTTACACTTCATATGCTTTAAATATGTAAAATTGTTCATGTTTTAGATGCTTTCAAAATGTCCATATTGTACTTTGTAGCAAATGTATCAAAATGCATGATTAAATGCTACAAATATTAACGTATAAACAGCTATATCAGGATGGGTTCTCACAAGCAGGCCATTGAATTGCACTCAGACACCGTGCCACACCACAGAACAACAACAACATGCATCAAAGTGAAAAATAAGGTGATAACTGTGATATTCTCATGCAGCCCTGTGGCGATTATATCTTTTAGTCTTGTTGAATCTGTGTGAACAATGAAGCCATTGCTGAGGTTTTTCCTTTGCACATTTTTTTTTCTTCCCTTTCCTGCTCTTCCTCTGCCCGACTTATTTTGGCCTCTGGGTTAACATGGAAAGTGTTAATTAATCAAAAAGGAAAAAATAGCAGAGTAATGTATTTTTACACATGGAGAGTGTTACGAAGGACAAAAAGACACACTTTGAGCAACCCACCAGTCAGGACATGTGAACTGTGTATGGACTTGGTTACGCTACATTTTTCGAGCAAACAATACGTACTTCCTCTTAATTGGAAGTTTAAAAATAACCAAAAGGATGGAAATCATATTTCTCTTGATCCGAATGCATGTCAAACTTGAAACAGGACTGCAGCCAAGCCAAGCTTCACCTTTAATCATTAACAAAACATTTCAAACCAGCAGCACCACACAACAAAACCCTTATATAAATAACAGAAACCTTTGTGCACTGCGAGTCGTGTTTCTGTGAAATGAAGAACACACAGTCAGAATGTCTTTCTGATATCGATTCCCTCCGGGAACTTGCATTATATCCTCTTTTCTCACTCACTTCTGCACGTAGGCTTCTAAATCTGAACACTTCAGTGACAGTGCATGTCCCAACACTATTTTTGTGCACTACTAACACAGCAGGGGATTTTTAAGCCTTAACTGTCTAACCCTACAGCATAATGTCACAGGGACAGGGTCATCATCGCTAGGGACACGAAATTAGCATGTTTTCCATTTATTCTGTGTGTGTGCAGGGTTTTTCTGGTTCAAAATGAGGTTGAGGTGGTACCATACTGATCAAAAAAGTGACGTTAAAAACACGTAAACGTTGGCTTTGCGTTAATACACTCCTAATGACCTGGCAACTGAATACTAGTGTTAATTTTGTCAACTGTTTTTTTTTTTTTTTATTTAGTCTTAGTCTCAATCCTGTGTCAAATCTCCTTTTTAATGTTTTTATTATATTTAGACAAAACCTTATCCAAAGTAGTTGACTTAGTTGACAAAGTCTGGGCTTTTTAATGTAGTTTTAGTCAATGAAAACTTTTGACATTTTAGGCTACGGCTACATACATTTGAAAAAGGCGTTTTCGTTTCAAATCGCTCTCCGTCCACACTAACGTTTTCAAACGTTTTCCAAAAGTTGCGTGTCACTGCGCATGCGGGAAAACCCCCGCTGTATGTACGGTCTGAAATGCAATTGTCTTCGTGTTCCGTCACCGGACACCAATTCCGAGTAAACTTCCCTTCGCCTTTGAAGGAACTCAATGTGAAGGTTGTACAAAGTCACATTTGTTTTTAAACAACGCTATCAAAGAGAGTATCAGGCACAACAGCGCCGCAATAACACGGGCCGCCATCTTGATTGTTTTGGTTGGATAGGTCACATGACTAAAAATGCGTCATCGTTTTCAAAAGCGTCCGTTTTCACAGTCCACGCTACGACGAGAAAACGTCATTTTCAAATGCGTTTTCAAAAAGCTCCGTTTTCGCGGACAAAGGCCAAAACTGAGAATTAACTATGCGTTTTCACACGAAAACACATTAGTGTGGACTAGGCCCAAGACATATTTTAGTAACATTTAGTCGTATTGACATTTTAGTCACTGAACACTGTAAACATTTTAGCCATACGAGTATTATTGATAAGCATTTGTCAATCTTGTCTAACCAAAACCAATATATATATATATATATATATATATATATATATATATATATATACACACACAACACATATACACACATTTTATTGTTGTTGTCATTTTAGTGTTATTTTTCACATAAGATTAATCTTATCATGATGATGTCACGATGATGACGTTGCAAGCTGCTGACAGCGGGGGTGAGAGACGGGCGTCTCCGTGTTCGAGTGCGCATCGGCCGGCAGAACTTTAAATCTCTCCCGGTCTCGACTCCCGCTCAGATTGGGTCTCTTCCGCGACTGGTTGAAGCGGCTCTGACCGCACAGAGAATGACAGTTTTGGAGTTTGTGCTTATTTATTTATATGTCATGCTCCCGTATTATATGAACTTGAATTAAGGATGAAATAAAGATATATCGAGAAGGCTGTGATCTGTGTTTCTAGCGTGTCATCATTATAGTTTTATATGATCTCAAGTTACATTAAATAACATCAAGCGACTATTCGACAACGGATTTTTGTTTATTATTGTTGTTGAGATTTGCAGTTACATATGACAATCCAACACATTTATAGAATTTTAAAATGCTAAACTAAAATGACCACAATGATCAAAAACAAAATGTATTTCTAAAATTAATATTATTAAAACGTAATTTAGAAATAAAAATAAACTTTTCATAATTACAAGGTTCCTTGTATAATTAACAGCATTAGATGAACAGACATTATAACAGAAACACTGTGCCATGTGCCAAAATAAAGGTTTCTATTAAAACTAGAACAGCTGTGGCTTTGTGTTTTGTCTATTATTATTTTCCAGAACAAATAAACAGTATATTTTTTACTATTTTAAGACTAAATATCAAACCACAGTAATGAGGAGCCTTCCCTGGTCTTACCTGTGATTATGGCATTACAATGTAATTGCAAATAAAAATGGTTTTGTTTATCTGAGAAGTACATGACTTAGTGACTTTTCCTCCAATTGGCATCTGAACAAAAAAACACATATTTGCTGTTTACGGTCAAAATTGCCCGACCATAGGAAATGAATGATAAAGATGAAAAAAAGAGAGCAGTTTTTTTTAATTTGTCAAATACAACATATAAATCAACCACAATGCAGAAAACACACACACATAAATGAAGGTGTAAGGCCATAACACAACACAATGCAGCGCACAAACACACACAAATAAATAAATAAATGGGTGAGACTAACACAGCCAGAATGCAGAACTCACACACACACACACACACACACACACACACTCTCAAACACTCACTCATGCACACACACACACTCAAACACTCACGAATGCACACACACACACTCAAACACTCACGAATGCACACACACACACTTATACACTCTCAAACACTCATGCACACACACACACACACTTATACACTCTCAAATACTCATGCACGCGCACACACACACACACACACACACACACACACACACACACACACACACATACTCTCAAACACTTACGAATGCACACACACACACACACACACACTCAAACACTCACGAATGCACACACGCACACACACACTTATACACTCTCAAACACTCACACGCACACACACACACACACTCAAATACTCATGCACTCGCGCACACACACACACACACTTATACACTCTCAACCACTCGTGCATGCACAGGCACTCTCTCTCAAACACACATACATGCATGAACTCTCTCTCTCTCTCTCTCTCTCAAACACTCATGCACGCACACTCACACACTCACTGTTGTATAAACAGCTTGACAATGAATAAACACACACACACACACACACACACACACACACACACACACATACATATATATAAAATTTGTGATCAAATGTAGAATTACTACACAGTAGGTGGCTGCACAGAACACTGCAGCTATTTACTGGCTATTATTATCATAAAATGATTTATAAGTCAGATGGCAGCAATACATAACACACTCATATATTCTTCATGTTTCAAATTATATATTCACTCTATTTTATTGTAATGATGTTACATATATTTTCTGAGAAACACACACTCGCATCTGTTAACTCCAGGATTTCCCCCAAGCGTCTCTCCTCCTCTCCAGCTAATTTCCTGAAGCATATTATTTGATATTAGATTTCCTGAGAAACGTGGGCTGGAAAGACAACAGCTGTGAGTAACCTATGCTGGGAACAAATCTAATAGCGACTGTACTGGAGAATCTTTTCCGCACAACATAACTGTAAGCGGTGCCGGGGTGTGACCAACTGTAAATCACCCCGTTAAAGTGGAAGGAGAGGAAAGCAGGGGTCAACAAAAGGCCAAGCCAGGGGGAGTTTCGGAGAAGATGACGATTGTTTACTTTTTCTGTTCGGCTCATCGGGAATATGCCGATTTCAATTGCCGCTCTGCACCTTGACTCATTTAAAAGGCCACTTTATGTTGCACAAGCCAGGCCCTGTGGTCTGCAATGGCACGCAATGCACGATGGATCACAATACATGTGACGACATTTCAACTGAACTGTGTTTTCCTGGCAGCAGGTGCAAAAGCGACGACAACATAAAAAAAGACCAAGGGAGAGAGAGAGAGAGAGAAAGAGAGAGAGAGAGTGTGTTTGCTTCAACCAGAGGGAGACATAAATACAGGGAGAGAGAAAGAGAGACAAGCCAGAACAAAAAAGGGAGCTATGGGCATTGACGCAATCCGTGAGCCCCCCACGTGAATGGGTGAGCGCAGATAAGGGTGAAATAGCTCAACGGCGCTTCAATCATTCAGGTAGGGGTTGAGCGTGAGAAAAACAGAGAAAGCGGAGCGCAGGGTATGCTAGGTTGAGAAAACAACCGGGTGAGAAGGGGTGGTGGTGACAACACGCAACGTGTTTTGCGTCAGGATGCCATGCAGCCACACTCCCATCATCGCTTTCAAAGACCCATGACCGGAGAGGAGAGAGAAGGAGATGGAAGGGATGCGAAACAAAGAGCATTTCAGTGTGTATTAGAGCCTCAATGTGTATGTGCAAGTACTCTGAATTCCATGTTTCGTATACACCTGGACGTGACGCTGTGTGCGCGCCAACATCGGCACCAAATACCCACCTGTACTCTAGTTGAAGTGTGTTGAATTTGCACTAAAGGACTATTCTTGTCACGAAACGCAGAGGCAGTGGCTCAGGACCCAAACGCAGAGTGAAAACATATAAAAAATACATTAAAAAAAACAAACTAAAACTCCCACAAGGGGGAAAATAAACGAACATAACAACCCCATAGGGGGAAAACTAACAATCCAGGGCTGGGGCGGAGGGAAACGGGGAACCAGGACCAACCGGACCGGACAGGGATGGGATATAAAACAAACAAGACCGACTGACTCCATCACAACAGATGGTTCTGGTTTGCATTGTGCGAGTAACTACAATAGTTATTAGAGAGTCCAGAGGCACAAAAACGGCAAAAAAGTCCATTGGTTGTTCAAGAAACTTGTAAGACCTCAATGAAAGGAAAACACTCACCTGGGCTCATCATTTCCTCTAACACATCTCCATAACTGTGATTTGTTTTCGTGAAAGTGGCTCTCTTTGGTTTTCAACATGTCCTTCTCCTCCTATGTGAGCTCCATTAGCTCTGACACGCTGCCATCCCTTCCACTGAGCACTGCTGTTCTGATATCAAACTTAGCAGCTGGACTTTAGCCAGACAGACGGTGTTCTGACAGTGCAGCTACGTGCAGAGTGTGAAGCTGTATCGCTGCTCCAGCACTGACACCCTGCCAGCCTCATATCACACGGCACCATAAATAAACACACTCTGGAGATAGCTGGCACCAGCATCCTGGTCCAAGAGATGAGGCGGACATAAGCGCATTTCTTTAGCGTGAAGGGGTACGGACTTTGCCCTGAAGGCAAATTTGAAAAAGTAACATAAATGTGTCCATTTGGCTTTAAAGGAATGTTCCAGGTTCAATACAAGCCTATTTGTGGGCATAATGCATATTGCATGTTCATGCATTTTTGCAAAACAAAATGACATTTACATTTACATTACATTTACATGTATGCATTTGGCAGATGCTTTTATCCAAAGCGACTTACAGAGCACTTATTACAGGGACAATTCCCCCGGGGCAACCTGGAGTTAAGTGCCTTACTCAAGGACACAATGGTGGTGGCTGTGGTGATCGAACCAGCGACCTTCTGATTACCAGTTATGTGCTTTAGCCCACTACACCACCACCAAAGTGACTTACAGTGCACTTACTACAGGGACAATCCCCCCGGAGCAACCTGGAGTTAAGTGTCTTGCTCAAGGACACACCGGTGGTGGCTGTGGGGATCAAACCAGCAACCTTCTGATTTGCAGCCCTGTGCTCTAGCCACTACGCCACCACCAATCGACATGCCATAATACACGTTTGGCTACAGCTCCCCGGTGAAATGTCCAGCGGGGGGCGCCAAAAGCAAGTGAAATGTTGTCGTAATCAGGTGAATATTAGATTAAAGTTTTAATGAGTAAAATGTACCTCCCTAAGCTCAAACTGAAACCTAAGCCTTACTAATAGTGTCCTAAAAGTAAAAGAGGTCAACAAAACAGACCCTACCCCAAACCAAATACTAAACTTAAGCGATAGCAGAGACTATTTAGCGGAGACGGGCCACTTCTATTACAGTGAATGGGATAAAATTGGAACGACCAACGTAAAAGAGCCAATCACATTTTAGATACTGACATAGCCTGTCAATCAATGACAAGCCTTTAATATGAGGTAAAAAAAGCACAATTTATGATCATGCCAGCACTGTCACATTTTACTGCTGATTTGAAACATGTTTTAGAAATTTTCCCCATTTCAAGTAGATCGGACCTGCACTTGTATGTCGCTAGTTTATAAAGAAAAATGGATGCCCAGCCTGCCCGAGACCGTTCCAAAGAAAGCTGCTGAGTGGACCTCATCAACTCGTGTCGCTTCTATGACACTATTATCTCACGTGTCAGCTTGCGTGTTTGGCTAGGCTTCAACTACGGTCTTGCTAGTCCAATGCCTCACACTCTATCAGGTGACCGCTGAAGCTAATCACACTGGCGTGATGATGCAACACCAGTTAACCCGATAAGCAATTTTATCACACTGAAATCATATAGTAAAGAGATTTTATTAGGGATGTGCTGAACAACAAACTCCACTGACGTTTAAATGGAAATTTTGAAGTCGACTAGTCTAAAATTAAAACAACCTTCAGAAAACAGTCAAAAAAAATGGTGTATATGCAACCCATTTAAAGTAGTTAATTTATTCCAAATACGACGCTAAATTCTGCTGAAATGAGGAATATATCTGCAACGTGCTCGCCTTGAATTATGATCATCGTACATATAGAACTTAGCATGCGTTCACTGAATCAATGTTAGCGAATATTTAACGGGCATATTTAATGGGGTCTGGGTATCTCAGCGAGACTTGACGCTGACTATCACACCTGGAGTCGCGAGTTTGAATCCAGGGTGTGCTGAGTAACTCCAGCCAGGTCTCATTAGCAACCAAATTGGCCCGGTTGCTAGGGAAGTCACATGGGGTAACCTCCTCGTAGTCGCTATAATGTGGTTCTCGCTCTCGGTGGGGCGCGTGGCGTGGCGTGCGTGGATGCCATGGAGAATAGCGCGAAGCCTCCACACACACCGTCTCCGCGGTAACACGCTGATGTCTCAGATGTGGAGGCATCTGAGATTCGTCCTCCGCCTCCCGGATTGAGGCGAGTCGCTACGCCACCACGAGGACTTAGAGCGCATTGGGAATTGGGTGTTCCAAATTGAAAAGGGGTTGCATGGTCAATGTCACAAACTTGCTTATTCGGATAGTAACCAAGAAATAGTGCTGAACCGCAAATATTAAATGTGACTTTTACGTCATAACGTTACATTATTTGAAATGTTTCGAAACGCAAAAACATATTTTTTTTTTCATGTATAAATTCGATTTTGAATTCTAGATTTTCAATGTGGACTCGATTAATCATGCATTAGACTAACGGGTTACCAAAAGATGTAACGGGATTCGTAATTGTTGAATATCCGGGGCGGCTGTGGCTCAGGTGGTAGAGCGGATCGGCCACTAATCGCAGGGTTGGTGGTTCGATTCCCGGCCCACATGACTCAACATGCCAAAGTGTCCTTGGGCAAGACACTGAACCCCAAGATGCTCCCAATGGCAGGCTAGTGCCTTACATGCAGCTCTACCACCATTGGTGTATGAGTGTGTGTATTTACCAATACACCATAGACCATTTACCAATATTCTACATGCAACAGGTGTTTTAAGCATCAGCTTTCTTTAACCACATTGCATCGAAAAAACAACCCCACATGACCTCTGTTGGTAGCATGCCAGGCTTCCTGACATAAGAGGGAACATATAAAACTATACATCAATGCAGAGGCAAAGAAATAGCATGGAGAACGCCCCATGTGGAGGAGCTTTCCAAAAACAGCTCGTAGAGTCGATGCTGATCCAGTGCCAGTGTATCTCCGGTCGCGTAATGTAAACATGAACACTTGTCAATTAATCGTGTTGTACTGCAGCAGACATTCTTCAACAGGATACCCAGAAGGTAGTCATATGAGAGGCTGCAGACCCTCTGGACCAATTCTAGACAATAGTAAACTTCAAAACAACTAAAGAAAAATGCATCATGAGAATGTAAGAAAATTGTGTCTCATCTCTTTCAACTCGTCCTTCCTTCACTCTCATGATGTCCAGCCTACTGATACCGAACTTTAAACACCCTTCCAACATTTAACAACCACAAAGGACATTTATAGTTCTAGATCAATACAAAACATAAACATATTATCCGTTCATTGTGTCTTATATAACAGACTCTTCCCTCCAGCTGATTCTATGTTACACACCTGCTGAGTTGTTCTGGTGTACTTCTGTGACCATGACAATAACATTAAAACTGTACAGGAAGTGCTATCACCTCCCATCAAGCAGTCTGCTATTCACACTAAAACATCCTGTCACAGCATATGAGCATTCAAAAGCACTGTCTTGCACTGATGTATAATCTATATTGATGTATATGCAATTCAGAAAATATCCTTACAGTGCTATCAACTTCCATCAAGCATTCTGCTTTTCACACCTATCGGTTAAGTGCCTATGATTAGCATTTGCTTTGACTGGAGCACAACATAAACTATATTTTTGTGTCATTCTACTTGGTATTCAACATCCTGATTTAAAAGCAGAGAAGTGTCAATTCTGTGCCAATTGGGTCAACAAAAGTAATTGCAAGGGCAAATTGTCCCACTCCGAAATCACACCATTGCTTGAGCCAATCTTGAAGTGTCGGGCTAGTTTTGAAAGTGCCACAGACCATTTTTCACACGTTTTGAAGACATTAATCTGCAAACGACTTATAGTTGTGAAGCATGCTGATATAGGAGCTAGGGTGTTAAAGTAATGTTCCATTATGTACCATAATGTTGATTTTATTACCACTGAAAATAAGTTCAATTGGTCCATTGTTTATTTAAAGAAAAAGCTCAAATTTGGGTAAGAGTGAGGCACTTCCAATTAGAGGCTGACTGATAGTGGATTTTGCCAATTCTGATGACTAAATTGGTGGAAAAGATAATCGATTAATCGGCCAATAGATTTTCAAAATCGATTTCTTGAAAAAATTATAAAATCCCACTGCAGTTTATTGTGCAACAAAATCCCAATAATAACCCGAGGTATTAAGATTCGGTGCATGATACAGGACTTTTTTCCCCTACAAACAGATCAGGGACTCTTATTTTGAAATGATAGAGACTTGGCTCTGTTACAATGCTCAATATGCAAATATTTACCGAATGTAGCTTTTTATAGCCTACATTTACACCAGATGAAGAGTTTTGTTTGAATACATTTCACCAGATCACATTTATTGATAAAAAAAAAAAAAAAAAAAATAGGGCAAAAAATGACATTTAAATATCTGCAACTATCGAATATGGATTTTTTGCAGATTACGATAGATCCAAAAAGCAACTATCAGGATTCGGCACCAATTAATCAGTAAAACCGATATGTCGGTCCGCCTCTACTTACAAAGGAAGTGAATGGGGCCAATACGTAAACATTAAAATACTCAGCGTTTCAAACGTATAGCCTCGAGATGTAAACATAAATGTTAGCATGATATTAGCGTGATCAAATTGACAGGGTTTACAGCGTTGTGTTGCCACGGTTACAAAGTTATAACATTGGATATGGTAAATGGTGTGCACTTATATGGCGCTTTTTTTTATCCTTAGCGGTATTCAAAGCGCTTTACACTGTGACTCATTCACACACACACACACACACACACACACACACACACACACACACACACACACACACACACACACACACACACACACACACACACGCGCGCGCTGGCAGAGCTGGCATGTAAGGCGCTAGCCTGCCATTGGGAGCAACTGGGGTTCAGTGTCTTGCCCAAGGACACTTCGGCATGTGGAGTCATGTGGGACGGGAATTGAGCTGCCAACCCGCTCTACCAACTGAGCCACAGACGCCCACCCAAGGATATAACCTTACACATGATTTTTCTTGTGGCTGTACATTTAAACAAAGTGTGTATTTTAATGTTTATGAATTGGCCTTATTCACTTCCACTGTAACCAAATGTCTCATAGAATATACGTTTGTGAGTTTACAGCAAGAAGGGAAAAAATGATGGTTTCCCTAAAGTGTGCAATGTTATGGTTTATTCAAACACGATATTTGTGTCTGGGACACCTGATAGCAGCTGGTGGTCGCTTGAGCTCCCTTGACCTGGGAAAACTTGAGAGCCTCGTGGATAACTCAAAATCAGCGCCGAAGGCTTTTGGCTGCACAAATAAAAAAAACAGGTCAACCTGACATTATTTGTGCATGTAGAAGGAACAGCGTGTTTTGGGGGAGAAGCTGAACCTGCATCCATTTCAAGGTCGTTATCGAAAGAATACAGGAAGTCTTGTTTTGCACATAGACCGAAAATGCTTGGCGAAAAGTGATAGTTTGTCCTTGTGTGAGTTTCGAGTTCCTTATTAATGCATAATAACCTTTTCAGAAACGCTCTCAATGATGAATACATTGTGACATATTCGTGCCACCTCTATCGGAGAAAGGGTGCACTTACTAATCTTCTTTCATAATTTCTCAATAATACTGCCTCAGATTTACCTGCAACAGAAACGTCTGTTAACTGGGTACCGTGTGGATGTGTGATGATCCAAACTATTTGCATACGCACTTTGACAGGTGCGGAAACGCCTCTGCATCACCTGAGGATCAGAGATGAGGCTTCTCTCCATCCAAAGCACCATGGATCTTATTTTAAACCTAATCCGTTCAAGGAGAATGTGTTAAAGACCTTTCACCTGATCCCCCAGCCATATGGCAAACCCTCCGAGGGGGGCTGTATGCATGTGCGTGAATGCAAAATCTCCCAGATTGTGTAGTATGTCCGTCCCGCTCAGATATTCCTAGTTATCCATGACCTTAAAAATCCTTGACCAGCAATAACAGTTGACCTTAAATAGCATCATTCTACCTATATGAAACAGACAAGCGTCTTCTTCATTGACTCGCAACATCATTTTGAGTTACTTTCTCCCAGAGACACATTGTGAGTTGCACTTAAGTACAAACGAAAGCATTAAGCTCAATCGACAGCATTCGTGGCTAGTGCTGATTACCACCTTAAAAAAACCAAACAATTCTGATTTTCTTAAAAAATTAAAAATTAAAAATGTGAGGTTGCAGTGAGGCACTTATAATGGAAGTCAATGGGGCCAAATATTGGAGGGTTTATAGGCAGAAATGTGACGCTTGTAATGTTATAAAAGCACTTACGTTAATTCTTCTGTAATAACTTGTGTATTATTTGTATACGTAGACCAATATATCGGTTTTACCGATTAATCTGTGCCGTTAGTTGCTTTTTGGAACTATCGGCGGCGGCAAAAATCTACGCCGATATTTTCGGTATAATTATATAATTTAAAACGAACACTAGTCCTCAGTGTATTTCAGGCTTGCTTATACTTAAAGTCCCACGTTATGCACCAAATCTGAATTATTTGAATATTTTTAATGTTGAATAATTTACTGCATCTGAATTGTATTCATTTTGCACACTTTGTCTGTGCCCGTTTTTGACATGCTACAGGCTAAATCAATTATAAAAGCGATTGGCCAGTTAATCTGTTATCGGCCTTTACCATCACGATACTTATCGCCATCAGTAAAATCCACAATCGGTCGACCTCTAATTATTGGAGCTGTAAAGTTGTTTCAATCGTCGTTTTCAGAGGTGCAAAGTAACGAATTATAACCATGCCAGGCCAGTAGTTGGTAGGGATGCCACGAGATCTCGCGTTATTACAACATGACGATATTTCTCGTCGAGGTGAAAAGCTGTATCGCGATATCAGCATGATGGAATTTGAGGGTGAAATTAGGATAGAAGACGCCCCCGTCACATTTAAATAGTTTGTGTGGCATCATTTTGGGTACCCGGCGGGCAAAAAAATGGCAGAGAATGTGACCAGACACGAACAATATGTGCGTACTGTAAGAAATTACCGGTGCTCCGGTACCAAGTCGGTACTCAAACCAATTGTTTTTTTACGATACCAGAATTTCTGAAGGTACCGGAGTACCGGGTCTACCCGGTTCCCATGCAGAGTCGGGAACTTTCGAACGCTCACTACAAGCAAAAGATGGCGACAAGCAAAGTAGCTGCTGCTGCTAGTCTCAACTGAATCCTGTCGAAATGAAAAGTGGTAAAAGCCAAGTTTGGAAATTCTTTGGATTTGAGGCTGGTGAAAAGGGAAACATCAGATCAGCAAAAACCTGTTTGTAAACGCTGCATTCGCCATTTTCTGACATCAAACTTAATAAAAGCACCTGAAATACAGACACACGGATTTATTCAATCAACTAAAGCAGGTGAGTTTAAAAGCATATTATCGTTTGCATTAGGGCCGAAACGTTTAGTCGACATTATCGACAAATTCGAAAATAAAAAATTGTAGAGAAAATGTTCATTGTCAAATAGTCGTTTGATCTCATTTAATGCAACATGAAATCACATTAAACTGTAACGATGAAGCGCGAGAGCAGCGCTGCCGTTCACGCCTGACGGTGGAGAGGAAGAATAACACAGATCACAGATGCACTCGAAACTTTCACAGCTTCATCTTATGTCGGTCCCAAAGTATGAGGGAATTATTACAAAAAAATAAAAAAAAAAATCAGAAACAGCTCTTTAAAGGAAACACCAAGACATTACATCTTAAATGCAGTAAAATTTAATGCTTTATTAAAGTTCAAATAATAGAGAAGCAGCTCATGTTATTAAATATAAACTCAGAAACGGGCATTTTTCTGTGCTGTCAGCGCCTCTTCTATGAGTTGTGTGAATGTCCCGATCTAAGGGGGGAGAGATTGAAACTGCACCGGCGGAGAGAGACTCGGGGACGCTCATCCCTCGAGCGCGCACGCTTAAATCAGCTAGACTATAACATGATTGCTCACAACTTATTTAATCATAATATACGTCACTGTGCATTTCTAATCGTGAAGAAAATTGGCAATATGCAGCTTTATTAATACGAGAGCACTTTGCACATTAGTTTGGAAACTGTTTTTTATGTTTATTAAATTTTTTTTTTTTTTTAGTACTTGGTAAAAACTTAAAGTAAAAGTTGCAAAAGTTGAAGCAAATCTTATATAAGTGTTCAAAAATACTTTAAGCGTACATTGTTCAGTTTTGTTATAATTCAAAAATAATATATTTAACTTAGTGTTGCTCAATGGTATATTTTTGTTCTTAGTTCTGCTGCTAATGTTTTGTTCCATCCATCCATCTTCAGCCGCTTATCCGAAGTCAGGTCGCAGGGGGCAGCAGCTCCAGCAGGGGGCCCCAAACTTCCCTATCCCGAGCCACATTAACCAGCTCTGACTGGGGGACCCCGAGGCGTTCCCAGGCCAGTGTGGAGATGTAATCTCTCCACCTAGTCCTGGGTCTTCCCGAGGCCCCCTCCCAGCTGGACATGCCTGAAACCCCTCCCTAGGGAGGCGCCCAGGGGGCATCCTTACCAGATGCCCAAACCACCTCAACTGACTCCTTTCCATGAAAATTTTTTGTTAACTTTGTTAATTAAAGAGTGTTGTTCAGTAACCTGTTTTTTTGGTACCGAAAATGGTATCGAGTACCGTGAAATTTCACTGGTATTGGTACCGTGACAACACTATATGCAAGTACTGTAAGACAATAGTACCGTACGCCGCGGCTAACACAAGCACTATGCAAAGACACATACAGAACCACGACAGCGCTCAACTACAATCCACCAGGTCTGAAGAGACTCGTGTGAAACCAGTCGGTTGAGGTTGTGGCAGAAGCTTTAACAGTGCTCGCATATCGCATGCCGTCTATTAATGCACATGATAATTCATTCTCAGAAAGCAGAACTGAAGTGACATTCATTATAAGATGATGGGCGGATCGATACTACAGTATCCACACTTCCGATACTGATGTGGCATCACGAACATCGAATTGCTAAAATACACCAGCGGTCAGACAGCGCTCGTTCAGAGAGGGATCAGTGTTTTCCTGAGGTAATGACCAAGTAATGACAAACATAGACATAATGGGCTTGTGTGACCATTTTTACAGGCTTATTTAAATTCAGAGGTGTTAAAACATTGATAATGATCTTTAATACTTGTTAATAAATGACACGCTTATGAAAACTACCCTTGGATTTAATGTAGTAATATTGTATTATCCATGACTAGCAACCACGACTGCAGTGACCATGTTATTTATTTATTTATTTATTTTGGCAGTAACCATGGTTTCGCTACAGCATTACTGTAGCATCCATATTGCAACTTGGTTTTAGTAATAGTAACCATATAATAATATCAATAGTTAATTTTGAGGTTTTATATGTGGCTTATACTAAAGGAAAACAAAGCAGCCTAATCATTTTCTGCTTAAGCCTATAAATATATAAAAAATGCAAGTAATAATACTAATTTTATCCAAAGAATTCGTAAAAATACTGGCCTAAATGTACTTGGTATCGGATCGAAAAGAAAATAGTGGTATCGCCCATCCCTAAGTCGAATAAAAGACCAGTTATATATATATATAGTGTTAAAATATTGTCTCGTCTCATTCTCATGAACCCAGTATCGTGTATCGTCCCGTGAACTAAATGTATCGTCACACCCCAAGTAGTTGGCGATGTCACTTTGTACAGAAACACTACACGCCTGCACACGTAAGAGCGGTGAATACGAACAATGAAGATGACGAAAGCATCGAGCAATTTTGTCTGGACGATGAGGTTACTTTATTAGGATTATAAAGCACGCCACCTATCTCACGTTGGTCTATTCGCCCTGGCGGTCAGGACGAAGTTCTTCATACCTATAGACTGAAGACGTAATACGCTTGTGCATGACATCATCGTTTTCACAAATTCGTGTTTTTTGTAATGGCATCGTTTTCCAAAACTTGCACTTTGAAATTTGTTTTCAAAAGTTTGCGATTTCAGGCCCCAAAACGCCATTGTTGTGCGAGCGAACGGCCAAAATGCATAAAACGTTTTCAGCTTTTAATTGTAAACGTTGTTGTGTAAACGGCCCCTAAAATGCGCTGTGCGCGGCACGACGGAAGTTTGAAGTGCTGTTCTGCTTGAGCAAAATGTACCTGTCAGAGCGTCTAGAAAGTAAACGCTGTGCCGGTATATTCTGTATTTAATGCATCTTTTATTAAAGTATAAATAACGAGAAGCGTTTGGTGTAAATAAACACAATCTCCGAAACTGGCATTTGTCTGTGCGGTCAGAGCCGCTTATATGAGTCGTGAGTGAGTTTCAAACTTCTCCCGGCTGATACACTGTCCCGCGCGGAGACGCTCATCGCTGGCGCACGCTCGCTGCAGCTGGACTATAACGTGATTGCTCATGACATGGTGAATTATAATATGAGTGTCACGTGTGTGTCTTATGGGGATGAAAATCAGCGATATGCAGCACTATAAAGAAGAAAGAGTTTGTTATTTTGAGAGTTAAATATGGATCGAAATCAAGTGAACAAAAAGACGAGAGGGTGCAGTCTTCGCCCATTATAGTACAATGCAAAAAAAAAATGTTTTTTAAATATTTTTAATAAATAAATATATTTATGACTTTTCTTTTTTGGTTTGTTTTCCAATATAAATATCTAAAACTCCTTTATGTACATTTCATTTAGCAGCTATTTTGAATATAATATTTAATACATTTTAATATTTTAAAATATCGAAAAATCCTTAAAACAAGATACATTTACCAGCATTTAAGATATTTAGACTTGCTTTTAAAGCAAAAATCTGAAATATGCACTACTTTACTGCACTGGCTGAAGTATGAACAAGTGAAAAATAAACTTAACTTAAAATACACGTATATTTTAAGATACATTCTCTTAAAGTCTAAATATCTTATATGTTGCTTCTCAAATAAATGTACCTTTTTTAAAGGATTTTTAGACCATTTTAAATGGAAAAAAAGACAAAAACACTTGATAAAACAAGAGGATTTGTTGCAGTGAAATTTATTTGAATTTTAATTAAACAATAAAAATCCAAGTTTTCCCGTGTAATTCAGTGAATATCATTTAGAGGTATTTTTAAAAGATGACTTTGTCCTTGTTTAATACAACCTTTTAAGTCGGGCACAAGCCGAATAATCGGTTAAGAGCTAATGATTAATCAATGCAATAATCGCCCGAATAATCGAATAATCGTTCTAATAATCGTTAGATTAAAAAAATAATAAAAATAATCGTTAGATCATGTTAACAAGCATAATGTTTACATCTTGAGGCAATACTAGAGACAGTATTTTAACATTTAAGGATCAGCTCCATTCACTTCCATTGAAAATGTCTCATTGTAACACAGATTTCAAAATGTAACATTATGCCACAAACATTGTTGATTGATATTTCCTTAAATTATTATATCAGCCATCATTTAAAATGTCATATATTGGTTGAAGGTTGAGTAAAAACATAATAACTACATCATTAGAAAGCTGAGATTTTCCTTCTTACAATTGTGCATTTAACCTCAACTATGTTTAAAAGTGGGTCAAAGTGACTCAAATGATGACGCATGTTAAATATATTACATCCAGGCAAATTATTAGGTAAATGACGCATGCATGTGCGTTTCTTTCAAAGTTTGAGCGTGAAAGTGGTGCCGCATCCTCTGATGACAGCTCCACCTGTCTTGCTACTTACTTTCGTCCTTCCATTGATCCTGAAGTCGCCCAGTTTGCCGTTACAGTGTCGGATCAAATCGTCCATGCGGCTCATGAGAAACGCTATCCGCTCACAGCCCGGCTCTTTGCCCTCCACCCAGGTGATCTTATCCCCCCGAATGTCCTTGGACGAGTCGCTCCTCTGACTGACCAGCTGTCCGTCCGTGAAGCCGCCGGTCAGGTAGAGGGCTCGGACGTCCTCCAGAATGCCGCGTCCGGTCTCGTCCCCGAGGAAGTTGTCCAGCACACAGATGCCGTGCTTGTCCATGCAGGGCACGATATAGTCCGTGGCCAGTTTCTGCGGCGGGTACCGCGTCTGTCCGTTGGGTTTGGAACTGTTGGACACGCCGTCACCGGGCGGTTGGGTGTCAGACACCGTGTCCGAGCCAGTGGCGGACTTGATAAAATCTCGCATGCCTTCGCCGGCTGACGTCACAAGGGAAGAGTCGCTCTGAGAAGTGTTACATTGTTTCGGCTTCTCCGAAGTGTTACATTGTGTCGCGCCGCACTCTCCGGCATTCTGCGGCTTGTCGGCTTCCCTGCACACGCGCTTGTGCTTCTTCCAGTCCTGTCTCTGGTGCTCTTTGCTGCAGTAAAACGAGCTGCGACACCGTCCGCACTTCATCAGGTTCTCCATTTTCCCGCACAGCTCGCAATACTGCCGTTCTCGCTCCAGGTTTTCGCTTTCCTTTGACTCCCCTTCCATGTTTCGCGCTGCTGTATAGCCCTGTACAAATGCCACCTCTGTGCCCTGCTCACAGTATCACCCTGCAACTTTACCACAATTATCCACAACCGAAACTGAAATAAACGTCGCCCTGAAGTTTCATTCCAGTCGCCTTTTCCCTCGGCTCTCTCGCCGGCTTGCACCGAAGGACATGTGACGCTCTCACATTCCCAAGACATCTATATTTTGACACTTGAGAGGTCTCCGCTCAGCGAGTCTGATGGAAGCGCATGGCGCCGGCCGTTCCTTTTCTTCAGCGCGCAGCGCACGTCGACCATCTGCGCATGCGCACTGGAGACAGGGCAGACAGGACTGTGGGCATGACTCACATGTCAACTTCGCAGGGGCAGAATTGTTGTATGGTTCAGAGTAAAAAGAGAAATAAATGAATAAAAAGTTTCTAAGATTTTAAAAAAGTTTTGTGTAGGTAGATTCTCCAAAGCAGATAAATAAATAAATAAGTATCCTCTTAAGACTTTAAAAACAACTTTGTACCTGCATAGAGAGACAAGTTAATAAAGGCAAATACACAAATAATTAAATTCCCTTGTATAAGACAGAATCTGCAGTTTATGCAAATGTACCTATAGCAGAGATGCAAAAAAATTAAATGAGACATTAAAAGTTTTTTTTTCAAGTAAATAAAGAAATAATGTACCAAGATTTAAAAAAAAAAAAAAAAAAAAAAAACTTTATTTGAGCAGTATTATTGTACCTATTGAGTAGAAAACAAATACACTTTCAAATAAATAAATAGCCTATTCTGTTAAAAAAAAAAAAATCCTGTTAAAAACTGTTGTAATTTTACACTTAATATGTTAACCTTCTTGAAACAGTAAAAATGCACTTTTTACTTTATAATGTATTATTAATTACCGTAGTAATTAAAGAAGGGAACACAATGACATGAAGTTCACCAATAGTGGCCCTTCCAGGAGCAATGACCAATAAACATGAGACAGCGCTCAGAGTCACTCACACAAACACTGAACACCATCAGGGTAACACACGTGAGATTAAAATTATGCAGTAAATATTAACTAAACTACATTAAATATAATACAGAACAACCCAAAGTACATAACTGATATTAAAAATAAGAAGGAACATAACTATTCCCGTAAAATATATTTAAATGTAGTGTGTCACGCAGAGAAACAGAGTTTATTTTACAGTAATTTTAACAATAATTTATCATAAAAAGTACATGTACTCTCTTGTTAAACATAATATACATTTTTACAGTTAATTATGCAGGAAAATGATACAAAATTGAAAAAAAAATGTACAACATTTTACTGTAAAACTACATATTTTGTCTCAAATTTGTTATTGTATATTTTAAGGTAACTACTCGTTAACAGACATTTTTTACAGTGTACATATTAAATGAATTCTCCCAAAGCTTCCCCCTCACAGGACGTCAGATTAATTGACCTTGCTCCTCCCGAACCTTGTTTATAAAACTCAATTTCATTAGTTTGCAAGTTAATGTAATCCTGCTTGGAGTATAGTGTAAACGTTTGTGGCTCGCTGTTCTGGGCGAAGGGCTCGAGGCTTGACCCGAGCACAAATACCCCCCAAAAGATGCCAGAAAATGGGACAGCTGTTGTCTATGGAGTCTTGTATTTGATATGAGGCAAAGTATTTTATGAGACCTCTTGCACACTCCAAAACGTGGAGTGATGAAATGAGTTTGGGGAAGGGGGAGGCGCTTGCTGAGCCCTGTGAGCGGGGGTTGCTAGCGGAGGCGCCTCACACTCTGGTCCACTTGGGGAATGGGGAACTGGGAGGAATAGAATAGGCAGAGGTGGAGAATGGAAATTAGGCGGAAGCACTGATGGGACAGTCGCGGTTGCGGCCGCATGGAAATGAACTCTGCGAGTGCCGAAAAGCGCTGAAGTGATCGTTACGCCCGGACGGTTGCCCCGGACGGAGGTGCGAATCCTAGCCGCCCGGACCGAACCTTAAGTCTACCCCCCAGGCTTGGCGAGTTTGACGGATGGGCCCGTGCAGATGAATCTTGGGTGGAGTGTAAATTATTTCAAAAGTAGAGACGACGGTCGTGAAGCCACAACACGCACAACCTTGAGGCGGATGGGCTACAACAGCAGAAGACCCCACCGGGTACCACTCATCTCCACTACAAATAGGAAAAGAGGCTACAATATGCAAGAGCTCACCAAAATTGGACAGTTGAAGACTGGAAAAATGTTGCCTGGTCTGATGAGTCTCGATTTCTGTTGAGACATTCAGATGGTAGAGTCAGAATTTGGCATAAACAGAATGAGAACATGGATCCATCATGCCTTGTTACCACTGTGCAGGCTGGTGGTGGTGGTGTAATGGTGTGGGGGATGTTTTCTTGGCACACTTTAGGCCCCTTAGTGCCAATTGGGCATCGTTTAAATGCCACGGCCTACCTGAGCATTGTTTCTGACCATGTCCATCCCTTTATGGCCACCATGTACCCATCCTCTGATGGCTACTTCCAGCAGGATAATACACCATGTCACAAAGCTCGAATCATTTCAAATTGGTTTCTTGAACATGACAATGAGTTCACTGTACTAAAATGGCCCCCACAGTCACCAGATCTCAACCCAATAGAGCATCTTTGGGATGTGGTGGAACGGGAGCTTCGTGCCCTGGATGTGCATCCCACAAATCTCCATCAACTGCAAGATGCTATCCTATCAATATGGGCCAACATTTCTAAAGAATGCTTTCAGCACCTTGTTGAATCAATGCCACGTAGAATTAAGGCAGTTCTGAAGGCGAAAGGGGGTCAAACACAGTATTAGTATGGTGTTCCTAATAATCCTTTAGGTGAGTGTATATGCTTACTCTAGCAATGTGATTGGTCAGATTAAATGACTGAAACTTTCTGCTATACTGTAGAAAATCGTCCTCCGAGTCACTACGCCACCACTAGGACTTAGAGCGCATTGGGAATTGGGCGTTCCAAATTGGAGAGAAAAGGGGAGAAATAAAAATCATTGGTATGTAGCCATCATAAAGTAAAGTCCACATTAAATCTTGTTTTGCATCCCAATCAAGTAGTAAACTAATAGCCGTAAAGCCATAAAGATGATCATTGCAATGTATAAGGCTGAAATTATATTTGCTTTCCCCATTGCTGTCTGACTGTCCTCAAATTGATCTAAAGCAAATATAATGTCTGCCAAGTTCCTGAAGAAATATTCCGATTATCTTTTATCAGGCTGGATAGTGGAGCTGATAAGAAGTAGCCATTAAATTTCGACTTGAGCTCAACCACTTGACTACTTCCTGTTTGATCGGATCAATATAACAGAGCATTATATAGCATTATATAGCAGTAAATAGCATTATATAGCATTATATAGCATTAAATAGCATTATATAGCATTATATAGCATTATATAGCAGTAAATAGCATTATATAGCATTATATAGCATTAAATAGCATTAAATAGCATTATATAGCATTAAATAGCATTATATAGCATTATATAGCATTATATAGCAGTAAATAGCATTATATAGCATTATATAGCATTAAATAGCATTATATAGCATTAAATAGCATTAAATAGCATTATATAGCATTAAATAGCATTATATAGCATTAAATAGCATTAAATAGCATTACATAGCATTATATAGCATTATATAGCATTAAATAGTATTAAATAGCATTAAATAGCATTATATAGCATTATATAGCATTAAATAGCATTAAATAGCATTATATAGCATTATATAGCATTAAATAGCATTATATAGCATTAAATAGCATTATATAGCATTATATAGCATAGTTACAGTACATAATGCATTTGCCAGAGCATGCCGCCTATCCATCCATCCATCCATCTTCTTCCGCTTATCCGGGGCCGGGTCGCGGGGGCAGCAGTCTAAGCAGAGATGCCCAGACTTCCCTCTCCCTAGACACTTCCTCCAGCTCTTCTGGGGGGACACCGAAGCGTTCCCAGGCCAGCCGGGAGACATAGTCTCTCCAACGTGTCCTAGGTCTTCCCCGGGGCCTCCTCCCAGTGGGACGTGCCCGGAACACCTCCCGGGGAAGGCGTCCAGGAGGCATTCGAAACAAATGCCCGAGCCACCTCAACTGACCCCTCTCGATGTGGAGGAGCAGCGGCTCTACTCTGAGCTCCTCCCGAGTGACCGAGCTTCTCACCCTATCTCTAAGGGATCGCCCAGCCACCCTGCGGAGAAAGCTCATTTCGGCCGCCTGTATCCGGGATCTTGTCCTTTCGGTCATGACCCAAAGCTCATGACCATAGGTGAGAGTAGGAACGTAGATTGACCGGTAAATAGAGAGCTTTGCCTTGCGGCTCAGCTCCTTCTTCACCACAACAGACCGGTACATCGACCGCATTACTGCAGAAGCTGCACCGATCCGTCTGTCAATCTCCCGTTCCATCCTTCCCTCACTCGTGAACAAAACCCCAAGATACTTAAACTCCTCCACTTGAGGAAGGATCTCCCCACCAACCTGAAGGGAGCAAGCCACCCTTTTCCGACTGAGGACCATGGCCTCGGATTTGGAGGTGCTGATCCTCATCCCGGCCGCTTCACACTCGGCTGCAAACCGTCCCAGCGCATGCTGAAGGTCCTGGTGTGAAGGGGCCAACACGACAACATCATCCGCAAAGAGCAGAGAAGAAATCGTGTTGTCCCCAAACCTGACACCCTCCGGCCCCTGGCTGCGCCTAGAAATTCTGTCCATAAAAATTATGAACAGAACCGGCGACAAAGGGCAGCCCTGCCGGAGTCCAACATGCACTGGGAAGAAGTCTGACTTACTACCGGCAATGCGAACCAAGCTCCTGCTTCGGTCATACAGGGACCGGACAGCCCTTAGCAAAGGACCCGGGACCCCATACTCCCGGAGCACCCTCCACAGGCCGCTTCGGGGAACACGGTCGAATGCCTTCTCCAAATCCACAAAGCACATGTGAACTGGTTGGGCAAACTCCCATGAACCCTCCAGCACCCTGTAGAGGGTATAGAGCTGGTCCAGTGTTCCACGGCCCGGACGAAAACCGCACTGTTCCTCCTGAATCCGAGGTTCCACTATCGGCCGTATTCTCCTCTCCAGTACCCCGGCATAGACTTTCCCAGGGAGGCTGAGAAGTGTGATCCCCCTGTAGTTGGGACACACCCTCCGGTCCCCCTTCTTAAAAAGAGGGACCACCACCCCAGTCTGCCATCCCAGAGGCACTGTCCCCGACCGCCACGCGATGCTGCAGAGGCGTGTCAGCCAAGACAGCCCCACAACATCCAGAGACTTGAGGTACTCAGGGCGGATCTCATCCACCCCCGGTGCCTTGCCACCAAGGAGTTTCTTGACTACCTCGGTGACCTCAGCTAGGGTGATGGACGAGTCCACCTCTGAGACCCCAGTCTCAGCTTCCTCAATAGAAGACGTGACGGCGGGATTGAGGAGATCCTCGAAGTATTCCTTCCACCGTCCGACGACATCCCCAGTTGAGGTCAACAGCCGCCCACCTCTACTGTAAACAGCGTTGGTAGGGCACTGTTTCCCTCTCCTGAGGCGCCGGACAGTTTGCCAGAATCTCTTCGAGGCCAGCCGATAGTCCTTCTCCATGGCCTCACCGAACTCCTCCCAGGCCCGAGTTTTTGCCTCCACAACCACCCGGGCTGCAGTCCGCTTGGCCTGCCGGTACCTGTCAGCTGCCTCAGGAGTCCCACAAGCCAACAAGGCCCGATAGGACTCCTTCTTCAGCTTGACGGCATCCCTTACTTCCGGTGTCCACCACCGGGTTCGGGGATTGCCACCTCGACAGGCACCGGAGACCTTACG
This sequence comes from Moxostoma hubbsi, assembly GCA_032164185.1. Lineage (NCBI taxonomy): Eukaryota > Metazoa > Chordata > Actinopteri > Cypriniformes > Catostomidae > Moxostoma > Moxostoma hubbsi. The sequence continues at coordinate 9,898,919 of JAVLUX010000201.1, read as the reverse complement.
GCCACAGCTCCGAGCAGCCGCTTCGACAATGGAGGTGGAGAACATGGTCCACTCAGACTCAATATCTCCAACCTCCCTCGGGATCCGGTCGTAGCTCTGCCGGAGGTGGGAGTTGAAGATCTCTCTGACAGGAGATTCGGCCAAACGTTCCCAGCAAACCCTTACAGTACGCTTGGGTCTGCCATGTCTGTCCAGCTTCCTCCCCCGCCACCGGATCCAACTCACCACCAGGTGGTGATCAGTTGACAACTCCGCCCCTCTCTTCACTCGAGTGTCCAAGACATAAGGCCGCAGGTCAGATGAAACGACTACAAAGTCGATCATCGACCTACGACCTAGGGTGTCCTGGTGCCACGTGCACTGGTGGACACCCTTATGCTTGAACATGGTGTTCGTTATGGACAAACCGTAACTAGCGCAGAAGTCTAATAACTGAACACCGCTCGGGTTCAGGTCGGGGGGGCCGTTCCTCCCAATCACGCCCCTCCAGGTGTCACTGTCGCTGCCCACGTGGGCGTTGAAGTCCCCCAGCAGAACGACGGAGTCCCCAGTCGGAGCACTTTCCAGCACTCCTCCCAGAGACCCCAAGAAGGCCGGGTACTCTGCACTGCCGTTCGGCCCGTAGGCACACACGACAGTGAGAGACCTATCCCCGACCCGTAGGCGCAGGGAAACGACCCTCTCGTTCACAGGGGTAAACTCCAACACATGGCGGCTGAGCTGGGGGGCTATAAGCAAACCCACACCAGCCCGCCGCCTCTCACCATGGGCAACTCCAGAGTGGTGAAGAGTCCATCCCCTCTCGAGGAGTGTGGTTCCAGAGCCCAAGCCATGCGTAGAGGTGATCCCGACTATCTCTAGTCGGAACCTTTCAACCTCACGCACAATCTCAGGCTCCTTCCCCGCCAGCGAGGTGATGTTCCACGTCCCTAAGGCTAGTTTCCGTGTCCAGGGATCGGGTCGTCGAGGCCCCCGCCTTCGACTGCCGCCCAATCTTCTCTGCACCGATGCCGCCTATATAATGGGAAACTTGTGAATGTGATGGTGACAGTTCCTTACATCAATTACAGTGGAATTAATGCTCAAGACTTTCCTGTTTCAGATGTCCTCACGTTGGGTTCAAGGGTGCAGTGATTCGGCTTCGACTATTTGTTGTTGGCATGGCTGCTGTTTGGAGTACAATGTATCTCAGAGAGCTTTATTGGGCTAACTGCCCGTCCAAGCTCTGATAAGCACACGGGACATGTTTATTTACAGTCTCATTGTGAGTGTTTGTGTGTTTAACTTTCTCTGCGTCGGTGTAGACACACTGCATGAAAACTGAGACCATGAATACTGTAGTAATGCATGCGGTCGGACCTTCATTCAGGACTGGACCTCATTCCTGTCCCTATGGAGGACTATACCTGACGCCATCGC
>JAVLUX010000201.1:9870000-9890000 GCA_032164185.1 Moxostoma hubbsi | reverse complement strand
TGATGCTGATGTGACAGCAGAGCCTGGTGATTTTGCAGAAAAGTGACAGCACTTTATAGGGCGGAAGATGCTATTCTCTCGCAGCCAAAAAAGTGCAAAGCATACACTCAGATGTGAGCAGTATTATGCTCCGCCAGAGGCCTGAGACCTCTGTGTGATTGTGCACATCCATGTCTGTGTGTCAACACTTGGCTTGGTGAACTTCCATGTGTGAATCACTTGTCAGTGTGGTGTTTTTTATTCATCAGTTTGTTGTTTGTCAAGTTGTATGTGTATGTGTGTGTGTGTGTGTGTGTGTGTGTGTGTGTGTGTATGTTTGGGAGTCATGCATGGCTAATGCAGCCTTGCAGCTGCCTTCAATGAGTTGCAATTCATCAGACAACAGCTCGGATACATATAACATGTCCTCTTGTCACGCGAGGTCCGGTTACTGCATGTGGGTACACATGATGAAGGAAAAGCATATTGGCAGAGACAGTGGAATGTTACATGGGGAAGCAACGCACTAGAATGACCTAGAATATTATAAAAATAAATATGCATGGTGGTGTAGTGGGCTAAAGCACTGAACTTGTAATCGGAAGGTTGCTGGTTCGATCCCCACGGCCACCACCATTGTGTCCTTGAGTAAGACACTTAACTCCAGGTTGCTCCGGGGGGATTGTCCCTGTAATAAGTGCACTGTAAGTCACTTTGGTGGTGGTGTAGTGGTCTAAAGCACATAACTGGTAATCAGAAGGTTGCTGGTTTGATCCCCACAGCCACCACCATTGTGTCCTTGAGTAAGACACTTAACTCCAGGTTGCTCCGGGGGGATTGTCCCTGTAATAAGTGCACTGTAAGTCACTTTGGTGGTGGTGTAGTGGGCTAAAGCACATAACTGGTAATCAGAAGGTTGCTGGTTCGATCCCCACGGCCACCACCATTGTGTCCTTGAGTAAGACACTTAACTCCAGGTTGCTCCGGGGGGATTGTCCCTGTAATAAGTGCACTGTAAGTCACTTTGGTGGTGGTGTAGTGGGCTAAAGCACATAACTGGTAATCAGAAGGTTGCTGGTTCGATCCCCACGGCCACCACCATTGTGGCCTTGAGTAAGACACTTAACTCCAGGTTGCTCCGGGGGGATTGTCCCTGTAATAAGTGCACTGTAAGTCACTTTGGTGGTGGTGTAGTGGGCTAAAGCACATAACTGGTAATCAGAAGGTTGCTGGTTCGATCCCCACGGCCACCACCATTGTGTCCTTGAGTAAGACACTTAACTGCAGGTTGCTCCGGGGGGATTGTCTCTGTAATAAGTGCACTGTAAGTCGCTTTGGATAAAAGCGTCTGCCAAATGCATACATGTAAATGCTCAAATATTGTAATGCAAGACTGACCTCAAAATGAACTAAAAAACATGCAGTTATACGTCTCACGTGACTTTCTCCAGCTTGTCTTTTGACTCTAAAAAGACTTCAACAGCAGATCTTCCAGAGTTAATCCTCATTCCCCCGACTGGCACCTCATTACTTTGTTCACCCAGATGGAATAAACACAGGCATTGTCTAGTAAATGAGCCAGAGGGAAAAGCCTAAGGCATGTTTACCTTGTCTTCTAGGCATTCATTGTTGCCACATACGGACAGTGACACATTTTGACTGACAGCTCTCCCACCGTGCGGTCGGCTATGTTCTCCGTTCAGGCTAATATTTAGCTCTCATCTTGAACTGCAGTTTGTGCTTTCTGAGTTAGAAGAGACTTAAGATGGTGTGTGTGAGAGAGAGAGAGAGAGAGAGAGAGAGAGAGAGAGAGAGAGAGAGAGAGACATCTTTGAGTTGCATGATTAATACGTGATCAATATTGATTTCGCTAGTCAATAACAGCCATGCTAACGTTCACTCCAACAGTTATTTTGTCTGTTTTAGCTCCGCTAAAGAGAATAGCTCCGAATGAAGGCAAAGCAGGATCAAGAATGGGGAATGGGGACATTTGCTGTCCATGTCTGCATATTGCGGCGGCGTTTTGTTGTCTGTTCTGCATAATGCGGCGTCACATTGTTGCTTATCGCGGCCCATTCGGCACGTTTCGCGGCCGAACCACCGGCCCGCTCGGTTCTCCCGATGGACAGTCCGCACCTGATTGGCTCAAAAGTGGGTCGGCCCACAGGGAAAATGCCCAGTATGCCAGATTACCAGTTCAGCCCTGGTTGTTGGTTGTAAAAGTGAACATAAGAGTCATCATGTACTCCCGGCATCAGAGCCACTGAAGATGCAGTGGACAAACTTGCCTGGTAATCTGGCATACCGGGCATTTTCCCGGTGGGCCGACTCACTTTGGGGTCGATCAGGGGCGGACTGGCCATTGGGAGAACCGAGCGAGCTGGCGTGTAGACCGCGATAAGCTAAAATGAGCCGCCGCGTTATGCAGAACGGACCATAAAACGGCGCCGCGATATGCAGAAAAAGACAGCGAACACCCCAGCCAACCCCCCCCCCCCCACACACACCCCCCCACTCAACTTTTGGGCCAGTTGCTGTGTAAAATCCCGGGCCGATTTCTCTTCCCAGTCCAGCCTGAACTCCGGTATTTACGCCGTCAGTCATATTGGTTCTGATTTTTTGTTGCTGTACTAACCGAAGCACCAGCTGTAAAGGCACAGCCCTCTTCCGGAAAGGGGGCGGGGAGCCACAGCTCATTTGCATTTAAAGAGACACACACGAAAACAGTGTGTTTTTGATTCTACCCCAAAAGAGGCATTTATAACATGATATAATAAATGATCCGTGGGGTATTATGAGCTGAAACTTCACACACACATTCTGGAGACACCTGAGACACCTGAGACTTGAGGTCTCCTTTAAAAAAAAAATGTAGCCAAAAATAAATTAATGCAACGGTTGTTAATGGTCATTGTTATTATATTTCACTTAATTGCTCACCCAAAGTCTTGTTTCTCGCTACGCCACTGAAGTGGAGCACGACTGCATGAAATACACCGAGTGATTGGCCTCCTTATTGGATAAACAAAACTAAATAACAAACATTTATTGATTATGCCTTCAGATCCACAGTGTACAGGTACATCCATCCAAACAACAGTTTTCACTTCATTTGAGCGAAACGCACCTGCAATCAGAAGGAAAGAAGCTCTCGTTACCTGCTTTCAGGAGAACAAAGACAACTCTCATATTCTGCTGCAATAATGACTTTTGAATGAATCCTAAATCCCTGCTGTTTTGTGTTTATGACTATCCCGTACGGAGGTTGCATTATTTTAATTAAGTAGCTGTGTTGGGACTTTACTTTAGGCAGTTATCAAAAGCCAAATAAAAAGAGGAAAACTGGAAGACAAAACGACACGGAGAAACTTAGAACAAAGAAAAGAACTAACAAAGCAGAAACTGATTAGAAAAGTGACTTTTTTCAGTCATTTCTGTACAGCTGGTACGACAACACTGAGCGGTTATCTGAATCAGTTTTTTGCCGTGCCGATCCGTTATCATAGCATCATATGGAGTGGTGGTGGTGTAGTGGTCTAAAGCACATAACTGATAATTCGGTAACCAGAAGGTTGCTGGTTCGATCCCCACATCCTCCTGGGAAGTTTGTACTTACAAGGCTGGAAAATGTGATGTGAAGTGAATTTAGTTGCAAAGAATGGACCCGTTTTGCAATTTCATATTTATTTATCTTTTATTCCCACTTACTGACAAAGACAGGAAGATTTTTTTATAGCCCCAATGCAACAAACTGAAGGACAAAGCCAAAAAATGTAGAGGTTTCGTACCAAAGGCACTTTTGTTGCCATTGCACCCATAGGAGTGCTTCACAGAAATCAACACCATGCTGTTGTCATGTGACGCGGTGCACCAGAAGATTAACCCTTAAATGACAGTGTAGAGTCTTGTGAATTTAAGTTATGCATTGTGTATAGCGAAGCCAAAATACAATGTAAACGCGGGGTCACACGAGGTTAAACTGAAAAACCCTATTATAAAATCCCATTGGCACATGCGCATTAGTTGTGTAACAGAGCTGCTGTGACTTAAATTAATAGGCAAATCCGGCCAGCTTCGCCATGGGCTCCCTCTGAAAATTCCCATGTGTTTTTATAATAGGGATTTTCAATTTAACCTCATGTGACCTCACGTCCACATGTGTGGACGCTGTATTTTGGCTTCGCTGTATGCAATGCATAACTTAAAATAACATAATTTAAACTTTGAGCAGCTGCCTGTAATTCTCTCTCTCTCAAACCGTCGTAACCGGCCGCCTTTATCCCTCGCGTGCCACCATCAGGCTGATTGGGGACCGGGCGTGCGTTGTTCCAGCCCAGCCCCGCCCTCCTCCGCTCTACGTAGTATTTACCACAGACCTTATTTTACACATAAATCCTAAACTGACATTATTAAAACCTATAAGAATATCCAAAGGAAACCTATCGCTCGGAAATGCGAATTCTCTTCCAGGTTTTTGGACCACAACCAGAACAGCTGTATTGACTGTATTTTATTGTTTCAGTGACATCACTTTTCCCCGCAGCCGCCATATTTGTGACCATCAATGGGAGGAAACAATGGCGGTAAATGGAAACCTGAAAAACAATATCAAGAAAAACATCAAAAAGGCCTTTTGGTCCACATCAACTCCCAGGAAAACTTCATGCAGGTCTGAAGACAGCACAGATACTGCCAAATTGAACCTTCGTGGACATTTAAAGATGTTTAATTTACCATTCATCCACGGATGTTGGCGAGTCTGCACATCACCATAAACATCTCTCGTTCAGATGAGTTATATATGATTTTGTGCAGGCCAGGCTCCACAGGGGGGGCCTGCGTGGGCCTGACCCACCCAATCATGAACTTGGCCCACCTGCACCCACTCCTCCTACTGTCCGGCACACCCGGCGGGTCCTATGGCCCACCTTACATCTCAGTGCTGGAGTCAGGCCTGGTTTTGTGTATTTTTTTGGTCTGATTTAGTCACAGTATTAAAAAACGTCTGTGACGATCCCATCTAAATGAACGTAAGAGCTGCTTGTAACTCCTGAGGAAGGTTTTTGTTGCATCTCACAGCGCAGCACAACGAAGGTCACAAACCTGGCGGCGCAGTCATGCAGTGACGTCCCATGAAACAGGTCAACGGTTTATCTATCTATTATATCGTTCTTGTGCATCCGCAATTAATGATGGGAAATTAAGTTTTGTTGCATAAGTAAATCAGCTAAATGAGCTTTAAAGCTTTATCTTTATTTTCATTAATAGTACAAATATGCATCCAAACTGAACTGCACAGTCAAAAAAAATATTTGCTTTCGGCATGATTCTTATATCGATACACAACTCGAAAAATCAAGTTTCCTGCTTGTAATTCCGATTTTGAATACGATCATTCTGACATGACGTGCCCGCACAGAAAAATTGTCTATTAATACAGACAAGCATCATATTATCAACAGATAAAAACATTGAGCTGAAACCAAACTGTAACTTTGGGGAGGGTGACATCTGGTGGTGTGGAGGTGGAGCTACAGTCATTAAACCCTTATAATGGATTGGATTGGATTCAAAATGCATATTGAATAATAATGCTGGGGGAAAAAACAGCCAGAATAAATCTTATTACAATGCATTCATCATAGCAGACAGGTTTAGCTGGGATCAGAGATGTCCTAAAGGATAGGAATGATAGTACATGGAATGTCATGTCTCATGTGTTTAACAGGGGATTAAAATAACTCTGTGGTCTGATGCACTGCCGATCATCTTGACGGTATCATCAAATGACCAAACATTTTTTAACCTTAGCGGTTACCAAAGCGCTTTACACTGTGTCCCATTCACCCATTCACACACACCAATGATGGCAGAGCTGCCATGTAAGGTGCCAGCCTGCCATTGGGAGCAACTTGGGGTTCAGTGTCTTGCCCAAGGACACTTCGGCACGTGGAGTCGTGTGGGCCGGGAATCGAACCGCCAACCCTGCGATTGGTGGCCGACCCGCTCTACCACCTGAGCCACAGCCGCCCCATTTGGCATAAAAAAATGGTGTAAATGAGCACAGTTTGAGACATAGATATGAGGATGCATGTTCTTAAGAGAAAAGTCTATATATACTGTCACCTCATCCGTAAAAATAGCATTCTGATGTGCTTATTTTGTACTCAAGACCTTCGAAAACTATTGTGCTAAACTTGCAATTGTGAAACGGTTGTGAAATCGCAATGCACTGTCGTTGTCCAATTGCACACAAGTCATTTTATGCTTGCAAGTTAAATTTTGGTTTTAGATAAACAGCCAGAAAGTAACACATTCCTCCTGAAATGAATCGGTCTATTGTTCTTTTGAGGGATGAAGGTTTGCTCCACGCACTACTCTCTTGAACGGGCAACGGCCCTGAAGCTCAACAGCAAGATGACAAGTACATCCGTGTCTCAAGACAGGTCCCAAACAAGAAACTTCAATGGCCAGTACTTGTAATTTATGCATCCTTGGTGAACAGAAGCATCAATGTCTTTCAAGAACAAAAATGTCATATTTTTAATGTATCCCCTTTTCTCCCAATTTTGGAATGCCCAATTCCCACTACTTAGTAGGTCCTCATGGTTGCACGGTTACTCGCCTCAATCCGGGTGGTGGAGGACAAGTCTCAGTTGCCTCCGCTTCTGAGACCGTCAATCCGCGCATCTGATCACGTGACTTGTTGTGCATGACACCGCGGAGACTCACAGCATGTGGAGACTCATGCTGCTCTCCACGATCCACACACAACTCACCACACGCCCCATTGAGAGAACCACTAATCACCACCACGAGGAGGTTACCCCATGTGACTCTACCCTCCCTAGCAACCGGGCCAATTTGGTTGCTTAGGAGACCTGGCTGGAGTCACTCAGCACCCCTTGGATTCGAACTCTTGACTCCAGGGGTGGTAGCCAGAGTCAATACTCGCTGAGATACCCATGCCACTCTGATTCCAAAATTTTGAACAATAGTGTAAATGACAGTCTTTCCTTTCATGCATGCAATGCTAAGCATTTTAGCCCAAAAGAGTTATGATTTACTTGTATCCATATTTACTTCTATTTTGAATGTATATGTATATTATATAATGCTTGCATTTAAATTACTATATTTATGAAAATGGCTTCTGAAGATTTGGATGTGGATGAGTCTTTTAGGCCAAGTTCAGTAGTGCAAAAGCTAATGGATATTGTTGTTGAGCTGAATTAATTTGAGCAGGGAAATATACTGTATGTCGTCAGCTTACAAGTCACCCATAATGTAGATATCATGCTTTAGTCTTTTCTGTGAAGCTCAATGAGTTGGTATGTCCATCTATCCCACATATACCAAGCATCACAAACACACATACACAATCTACTCATGTCATGTCCATTCTTCCACTTGTGTGTTGGATGACTGGTGCAGTTTCTCTTCTCATCTCTCATCTTTCATCTGAATAATTGAAATGCACTTTGGGTGTATGAGGGGTGGCAGGACTCAAAAAACACAACAGCACAAGAAATGTCCCAGGACAGCTGGATCAGCCACATCCCAATACGTCCCAGTATAAGCGCCCAAGACAAGGAACACACAATAGTGGCAATGTCACTGCCTTAAAGGTATAGTTCACTCACACGCGTGCACACACACACACACACACAATTCTGTCATCATTTACTCACCATCAAGTTGTTGCAAACCCACATGACCTTGTCTTATCTGGAACACATGCTGATGTTAGGCAGAATGTTAGCCTTAGTCCCCATTCAGTTTAATGCTATGCTAAAATTCTGCCTATATGAAAAGCAATATAGGGCACTCATATAGGGTATTTGTATTTTATCCTGTATTTGCAAATATAGACATTGCTGAAGGGGTTGCAGACACTCTGCTGCACCTTAATATAAAATTTTTGTGCCTTTGGCCATGACCATATTCACAAATAAGCTGGGTCAAATTGGGAGACTGGTTTAATCATAGATAGCTATAGCTTTTTAAATACTTTCACACACACACATATATATATATATACAGTATCTCACAAAAGTGAGTACACCCCTCACATTTTTGTAAATAATTGATTATATCTTATAAGAAATGACACTTTGCTACAATGTAACGTAGTGAGTGTACAGCTTGTATAACGGTGTAAATTTGCTGCCCCCTCAAAATAACTCAACACACAGCCATTAATGTCTAAACCGCTGGCAACAAAAGTGAGTACACCCCTAAGTGAAAATGTCCAAATTGGGCCCAATTAGCCATTTTCCCTCCCCAGTGTCATGTGACTCGTTAGTGTTACAAGGTCTCAGGTGTGAATGAGGACCAGGTGTGTTAAATTTGGTGTCATCGCTCTCACACTCCCTCATACTGGTCACTGGAAGTTCAACATGGCACCTCATGGCAAAGAACTGACAAAAATAATTGTTGCTCTACATAAAGATGGTGTAGGCTATAAGAAGATTGCCAAGACCCTGACACTGAGCTGCAGCATGGTGTCCAAGACCACACAGCGGTTTAACAGGACGGGTTCCACTCAGAACAGGCCTCGCCATGGTCGACCAAAGAAGTTGAGTGCATGTGCTCAGCATCATATCCAGAGGTTGTCTTTGGGAAATAGACGTATGAGTGCAGCCAGCATATCTGCAGAGGTTGAAGGGGTGGGGGGTCATTGGTCTGCATGGCTGTCGTCCCAGAAGGAAGCCTCTTCTAAAGATGATGCACAAGAAAGCCCGCAAACAGTTTGCTGAAGACAAGCAGACTAAGGACATGGATTACTGGAACCATGTCCTGTGGTCTGATGAGATCAAGATAAACTGATTTGGTTCAGATGGTGTCAAGCGTGTGTGGCGGCAACCAGGTGAGGAGTACAAAGACAAGTGTGTCTTGCCTACAGTCAAGCATGCTGGTGAGAGTGTCATGGTCTGGGGCTGCGTGAGTGCTGCCGGCACTGGGGAGCTACAGTTCATTGAGGGAACCATGAATGCCAACATGTACTGTGACATACTGAAGCAGAGCATGATCCCCTCCCTTTGGAGACTGGGCCGCAGGGCAGTATTCCAGCAGGATAACGACCCCAAACACACCTCCAAGACGACCACTGCCTTGCTAAAGAAGCTGAGGGTGAAGGTGATGGACTGGCCAAGCATGTCTCCAGACCTAAACTCTATTGAGCATCTGTGGGGCATCCTCAAACGGAAAGGTGGAGGAGCACAAGATCTCTAACATCCACCAGCTCCGTGATGTCATCATGGAGGAGTGGAAGAGGACTCCATTGGCAACTTGTGAAGCTCTGGTGAACTCCATGCCCAAGAGGGTTAAAGCAGTGCTGGAAAATAATGGTGGCCACACAAAATATTGACACTTTGGGCCCAATTTTGACATTTTCACTCACTTAGGGGTGTACTCACTTTTGTTGCCAGCGGTTTAGACATTAATGGCTGTGTGTTGAGTTATTTTGAGGGGACAGCAAATTTACACTGTTATACAATCTGTACACTCACTACTTTACATTGTAGCAAAGAGTCATTTTGTCAGTGATATCAAATGAAAAGGTATAATCAAATATTTACAAAAATGTGAGGGGTGTACTCACTTTTCTGAGATACTGTATATATATAAGCTACATTGTGCATAAACTGGAACGGGAGTTCAAATGGACGGTTTTGCCATTTGTCCAAATGGTTTTTCAATTGTTTTCTATGTTAACATGCACTAAACTGACATCTTTGACCAATGTGATGCATCTCACGGTCTTTTGCAGGAGTACTACCTTTTTAGATGCCATGATAAAAAGAACTTTAACTGTTAAAAATGCGTCTCATGACACCTTCGTTCTTGTAACGTAGTTGGCGGGCAGGGAGGGCAGGAGACGCAGATGACGATGATGATGATGATGATGATGTGAACCCAAGTGCAGTATTTATTTACAAACCAAAGTGAAGACCAAAACAAACAAGAGACTCAACTATGATTAAAGAAATGAACAGACTACGAGAACAACATAAACATAAACAATACTAAACAACTGACAAAGGCAAACATGAGGGCTTTAATTCAAAAGGACTAACAAGGAAACAAAGCACAGCTGGGGTCCAATTAGAAAAGGAACCAAGAACAGATCGATGACAAGAGATTAAACCTACATATCAAAATAATAGCCCAAAGACACAGACACTGCTGAACATGTTACAGCTCTTCTCTATTCGTGGCGCTTCATCTTGCCTTTTATGGCGCAAGGACGCATTTGGCTTGAACGGACCCTTTCTCTCTTTTCAATCTAAAGCTGGTATAATAATATGATATTTTAAAGGGGATTTATTCACATAAGTGTCTATTTTGAATTTATTTTAATATCTTAACGTGCATCAGGCTGATGTGGAGTGGTGGTGGCATAGTGGACTAAAGAATGTAAGCAGAAGGTTGCTGGTTCGATCCCCACAGCCACCACCATTGTGTCCTTGAGCAAGGCACTTAACTCCAGGTTGCTCCGGGAGGATTGTCCCTGTAATAAGTGCACTGTAAGTCTCTTTGGATAAAAGCGTCTGCCAAATTAATGTAAATGTAGCAGCCCATCGGGAACAATGTCGCCCCTCCCGATGGCCAATCCAACCCTGATCTAACAGTGAATTTCGGAAAGAGTACATAGACTTTTCTTTAGCAAACGCTGTGCTTACCAAAATTCGAAGCACTGCCCCCAGTGGCCAAAGTGGATAGTGTTTTTGAACGTTTACGCACATCATGTCAGCTCCAGTTCCCGGGTGAAATGTCCACAGAGGGGTGCCCAAAGCGAGTTGTTTTTTGCTGTAAATTATGTAATACAACTCTACCCCGAAACCCCAACCCTAAACCGTTAGTGAAGTGTAATCTTACAGTAATCCCGTACATTACTGCTTAAATAAAGCATTGTGCCAATAGTGACAGTCCTGCATTAATTCACTGTATCTGTCTCTTGTTACTGCAAACTTGGAAAGAAAGGAGTAATCTAGATTCCTAAATTACACCTGTTTTGCTCTCTCCGGAGGACTGGAGGACTGAACTGACAGAGTGCTAATTTGATCACACTCACACCTATCCGTCTATCCCCACCAGCGCACTTTCTTTCTGTCTCTCACACACACACACATACTCACATACTCTCATCTCACTCTTTTGCTGTATTGACACCCCACCAGGAGCTGCCATGGAAACCGAGTCAGATATAACATTTAACTTTTCAATAATGAAAGAGAGAGAGAAAGACAGATAAAAGGATGTCTTGAGATGGAAAAACAACAGGATGGAATGAGAGAGATACTAATTATCTCCTCTTCCACTCCTGGGAAAAGAATTATACTTCATATGGTATTAAACGGATAAGATGCATACATCCATGTGCACGTATTCAGCTATGAAATAACAGACTTTGAAGTGTATCCACGGTGAAATATGACATCATGGGTGTGATATTGGCAGCATTGCGCAAATCTTGCACTTCATTAACACGGTTTGCTTAAAAAAGAAGCCAAACAGAGAGAACGTGTGAAAGAGTGTGTTTTGCATTAAATTAAAGCACATGCTGCGCCTTTATGCCTATCTTTCTGACTGCATAATATTGAGCTTTCCGCCTGTGATCTTGGAAGACACACCGATGTCTCCTGAATAAATGACATTTTTACTCTGTTGGTGGTGAACATGTTAACCTCACTTCACATTTACTGCTAAAGAAGCACTTATCCAATCTCTGCAGTGGCACTATAAAGTCAGTTTGTGGATTAACATTGAAGAGATTCATTTTTAATTTAGCCAATCTGAGATACTTAAGTGCAATCTCATTAGATCGCAAGCTTACCACTATATGAGACCACTATATGTTTAATGATGGTTTCACCAATGTGATATATACCGTACAGTATAAAGGCTTTTTAAATTGTATTTTTTTGTGGTAGCCACCATCAGTGGTGTAGCCAAGGGTGGGCCAAGGTGGGCCTGGGCCCACCCAAATTCAAAAATACAGTTGTGACAGGGCGGAGGGCGGGGCCGAGTCGTGATTCCACAAACCTGGCCACTAATCAGGCTAATCAAGCCTCAGAGAGGGATAAAGGCGGCCACCTGGAAGTGGAGGAACGGCTGCAGACCGCGAGGGGAGAAGGGGCTCCCAACCAATCGCCTGGAGTGGTTACGGGCGGGGGAGACCCCTACCATACAACCAAAAACGCAGTGGGGGTGTTCTGTCCGCCAGGAGCTGTTGTCCATTAGAGGGTGGAGGAGTGACCGAGGACCAAGCTTCGGCGTGTCGGAGAACCGGCGAGTAAGTGGTTTTTGATTTTGTCTATCTCTCTTCCACTGCTGCTCCATGTTGGCTTTTCCCTCTCTTTTTAAAATATTTGTTAATTTGGCATGATCGCCGTTACGGGGTGTAGGTGGCACTTTTTTGGGGGGTTTCCCCTCCCCTAGTCCCCTCCCTCATCCAGGTAGATGACCAGCCGGCAGAAGGGGCGTTAGGCACGCCCCTCCCCAGGGAAAGAGGGGTGGGGGTGGGGGGGGGGTGTACGTGAGAGCGAGGGAGGAATGTAACAGGGTGGAGGGCGGGGCCGGCCCCTAATCAGGCTAATCAAGCCTCAGAGAGGGATCAAGGCCGACTGGAGACCGCAGTGGGACAGAGAGAGAGATTTACGGGCAGCTGTCCGACACCTGTGTGTGTTTGTCTTTTAAACCATTATTTATATCGTCAAGCTGGTTCTCGCCTCCTCCTTTCCATTAAATCCCCTTGCAACAGTATATATATATAAAATTGTAAAATAAATAAATAAATAAATGAATAAATTCTGCATTCTGAAAGTGCGAAAGAACCGTTTGAATGTGCCACCTTTCTGATGCTAAGGAAAATTTGGAGAGAAACTTTGGCCAATCCCAAAATTTATGGATTGAGGCCCATCCAAAAGTAATTTCCAGGCTACACCCTTGGCGCATAGGGACTTGAATCTGCAAGTTGGGAATCATTTCTTTGCAAAGATGATGCAAGCCGCAGACACCACACACTTCTCCTGTAGCAGGTGAGAGGTGTTGCACCCTATTTAAAGAGCGCTAGCACTTAAAATATGTCACCGGGCATTGCCATGATGTTTTGGTATTTTCGCGCAAGCATGCACTAAGTCTAGGCGCAAGTGGGTTTAGCGAATTTGCACTCTCAAAGCGCTTATGGCCTGGGTCAAGAGCAATTTCATTCTGAGGTTCTTCTCCGGTTATTGCATGGACTGCATCCTATTATACAGTCCATTCCCTGTCAAACACCAGCGATATGAGTGAACACAGCACATTCATAAGAAGTCTGTAGTGTAAATGGACTGTATGCAATGAATTAGAAGAATAGAAAAATGGACTTACATCCTTTTACGGATTATCTGTTGAATTGTTGCATGTCAGGCATATTTCTATGACAGGACAGCTCCGTTTATATGCAGAGAAAATGTTCAGGTTCTTGTGCATTGCTCCTGGTCTACAGGCCAGACAGTCACACTATAGGGTAGGCTCATTTTAGCTTATCGCGGCCCATTCTGCCCGTTTGGTGGCCGATCCACCGGCCCGCTCGGTTCTCCCGATGGCCAGTCCGCCCCTTGAGTGCGTCGGCCCACTGGTATGCCAGATTACCAGTCCAGCCCTGGGTAGGTCTGAAGCGATGAACATCTGAATCACCTATTCTGATGAAACAATGTCTCCAAGATAGAGCTATTATTCCACTCCTAACCCTGACTTCAGCTTTAGCCTCGGTTTTCTTTAAATGGCAAATTTTCCAAAGCAGCCTAGTCTCATTCTGAAGTACTGGAGACGAAGGATCTAATTCTGTCAAATTTAGAATGAGCTGCATGGGAACGGGGTATGGAGTGCGTTATTTTAGGGCTGACTTTAGTCTGGTCTCTCGAGCCCTCCAGGAATGACTGGGAAAACAGCTAAGGTTAGTGAAGCTCCCAGTGGGAATTGTGTCCTTCCCTGTGTGACAATCGGGCTGCATGAATCATATTTGCCCATGGTCAGTCATGTTTAGGGTCAAGTAAGGGATTTTTGTGAATTTTCGTTTTTTTTTTGTAAGCTGCTTCATATCAAATTTATATTCCGAAGGCATAACTATTGATATTACAGTGGCTTTGTTACACACATACCGCCTTAATATAATAAACCGCTATGGTAAGATCTAGTACAAGCTCATAAGAGTCATTTGTTCATCAATCGGACTACACTCGTCACACTGTTTTTGTTGTTGAGTGCAACCAGTGAACGCAACACAATAGAAAGGCGTGCTTTTGTATTTTTTACACGCGTGCAGGACGAGTTATGCGCTTAAGAAATGGTAGTTCAATTCCAAACGTTACTTTAACTGCATTTTTGCAAACTGGCTTTTACGTGCAGTTCTATGTTTCGCCATTGTATTACAACTGTGCGTTTAATTCACTTTCACACAAATGTTTTCCAATGTGATTAGCTTCCGCAGTAGCTCACCTGATAGTGCTGGACTTTAGACTCAGAAGTACAAGCTTTGAGCCCAGCCAAACATGCACGATAACATGTTAGACGAAAGGGTCGTAGAAGTTGAACAAAATAACGTGGTTGCTTCAGAAAATGCGCTTTTGTAATGGGAGCCGGCTTGTACATGCTGTGCAGTGTGTAAACCTCACTTCCCTGGCGTGAAGAGGCACACTAGCGACTGACGCTAGAGGCTGTAGCCTTTAGCCTCCTCGTTAGCATGCCCGCTTCCAATGCTGGCTGATGAGGCATCGAATCCCGCTTGGAGCGAGTCAAGTAGGATTAGTTATAGTGGTGCCATGACCCGGATGGGAGTGAGGTTTAGGGAGGTGAGTGTAAAGGGTGCCAGTTGTTATTTGACTGCTGTGCGGTATTTGTAATCCTTACTTCCCTGGCCTGAAGAGGCACACTAGCGACTGACAATAGAGGCTTTAGCCTTTAGCCTCCTTGTTAGAGCGCCTGCCTCTCATACCCGCTAATGGTGGACCTAATCACACTTGGAGTGGGTCCCGCACGACCGGTTACAGTGGTGCCATGACCCGGATGGGAGTGAGGTTTAGGGAGGTGAGTATAAAGGGTGCCAGCTGGTACATAATAGCTGTGCTAAAGATTTAGGTTAGGGAGATACGTTTTACATATTAAAATCTTGTCTGATTATGACACAATTTCCCTCACTTTTGGCGCCCCCCGCTGGACATTTCACCAGGATTCTGCAGCGAAACCTGTACTGTAATAAAGCATTTAAATATGTTTTGCAAAAAATGTGCCACTGTCAAATAATGTTCATGATATTAGACTGGAAGTAACTAAGCTGTTTTGTTTTCTGTGCATCATTTAAGCACTGCACATGAAGCTGCAAAGGCCTCCAGCTCCAGTTTCGCTCGCGGTGCAAAATCTATGATTGTTCAGCACGTCGTAAATCAAATGTATGACCTTGAATTCAGCGCATCCACAAATTACTGCGGCCCTTTACCCCAGCACATCCATCCTGCGAGGTGATGGACTGCAATGCACGGAAAACTGCTCAATAATAAACACTGATAAGTGAAGCAGAGATTCCTTTGAGTCTGAATTGTCTGCTACTCACAGCAGGAGAGGAAGACGGCGATGATATAGTCCGCCGCCTGTGCGTTTTGTCATCAACCGTAATAAATGTCAATTTCCAACAAATCAAAATATGAGCTGGCTCTCACACCGGTAATCACACTGAGATGAATAGATGTGGGTGTGTGAGGTCTATTTTCTCCCTGACGTTAATGGTTTCATCGGAGAGAAATCAATAGTGACATGTTCATCGAAAGTTGTTGTTGATGTACTTTGTGTATGTGTGTGTGTGTGTGTGTGTGTGTGTGTGTGTGTGTGTGTGTGTGTGCGCGCGTGCATGTTTTTACAAGACTCCATGACATCCAAATTATGAGAGCATACAAAGTAATAACCAATTTCTTCTCCATGTTGATGTTGATACCCCAGGGTTTTTTTTTTTTTTTAAACAATCAGTCTATTTCTCCTCGAGCACCAGGGATCAGATTTCATAGGTAATTATTAAATGTTCTGCCTGGCACCTCAGGAGATCAGCTGCAAATGATGCAATTTCCAAAGCCAAGTTTCCTGTGTTCTAAAGAGACGAGATTACAGTGAATTTGAATAAAACCCCTTGAGGAGAAATTTGAGAAACTTGATCAAACGTTATTACTTGCTCACTTGCTTCCAAATATCAAATGACTTTCATTTTGTGTTTGTGGCAAACAAAAGCGGTGGAAAACAACCAAATTGTTCCTCGCACCATCCAGTGATTATGTCTTAATTACATTAATCAGACTAATGCCAAGAATCATTTTGTTCTCTGAAGTCTGAGATTGATTTATACTCGGTAAACTGCTCTCCAAGTAAAGCAAACTCAACTGAAAGCACAGCAGTGCAAGCAGCTCTTTTCTTTGAAGTCTCTGCATCCTGACAGTAGAGTGCCTATGTGCACATCAGGGCTAAAATGTGCTCTATTTTTTCCACAGATAGCCCTGTGACCTCTCTCCATGTTTCTAATTAAACTTACGGCTGGTCCAAAAGTGCCTCCACATGCATTGTGGTGTGTTCGATGCTGCCGTGGGTAATCCTTTGAAATGGGGCTTAAAGATTTTCAAGGGAGTCTTTTTCAAACTATCCAGCATCACCTTTATCCACTCTCACAATTTCTAGAACAGCCTCAGCTCGGTAAGAGTACACACAGACACACACACACACACATTCAGACGGAGATCATTACCATGTAATGAAAAATTCTGTGACTCCCTTCGTAACACATTTATAGTGGGGGTAGTCCAAAAGAAGAAGAGACACACGGAGAGGGGAGAAGAAAGAAAGGAGTGTTCTAATGTTATCGTGTTCATTAAGATACAGAATAATCAGTGGAAATAAATGCAGATTTTGGAACCACTGAACCAAGAGGGAAATTAGCAGATGGCCTTTAACCTTGGCTCACAGTAAGGGATGAAGGATCACGACACTTTGAGTGTTTCAGTGGTATAGGGGAAATATATATTAAAGTCTGCCAGTCGAAATGCACAAAGATCACATTTAATCCAAAAAGGCCCCACGTGTCATTTTATGCACTTGGCAGAAAACTCCTACCCCAGGGATTTGGGGATGTAGAATATATTTAAAGGTGAAGTGTGTCATTTTGGTTCCACTGGCTGCCAGGAGCGTATTAAGGTACCAGTCATTCAAAAGGGTGGTGGGGGGGGGGGGGGGGGGGGGTGGACAGTTATTCAGTGAACATGCGCTACACGGATGTCTTTCGTTGTTGTGCATTGAGATGCGCACTCATCCCGTGAGTGTTGATGGAGGAGAGGTAACGGACACCACGAATGGGGCCACCATGGGAGTTGTGGGCACCTTGGCTTCAGCCAGTGTTAGCCCATGCATTAATGCACCCCTGCTGGTAGCACATTCTCTACCAATGGTCAGACAAATAGATGGCCACCCCAAACTCAGATCCTCAGAGCCACGAAAAACTTGTATTACTTTTCAGCACAATACGTCTCGGATAGGAGAAAGTACTATAACATTAAATAAAATCAAACTGGCCTCACAGAACCACGTTATTTCACCTACATTTTTGCTCAATTATTTTAATTTGGCTCGTTGAACATATCGTGGCAGTTTCCGGGTGAAATGAACACTAGAGGCGTGTAAAGGGATTTAGGGAAAGGAGGTGGAGGCAAGAACCGGATTGACAATATAAATAATAGTTTAATGAAGAAATAAACCAAAAGACACAAACACACACATATATGACGGACAGCTGCCCCTAAACGTTCTCTCTCTGTCACACCACCATCCGCAGTCGGCCTTTATCCCTCTCGGGGGCTTGATTAGCCTGATAAGGTCCCGGGTGTGTAGAATCGCGACCCGGTCCCGCCCTACGCCATGTCACATTCCTCCCTTGTTCTCACAGGCCGGGAAGCCCACGACATGATGTACACCCCCCCCCCCGGGGGTTGGCGTGCCCTACGCCCCATCTGCTGGCAGGTCATCCTCACCATCCTGAATCTGGGAGGGGACAGGGGAAGGGAACTGCTGTACCCAGCATCAAGCGCCGCACAGCCCTCCACATGACAAGAGTTGCAGAAAGCGCCACAGATGGGCGATTTTACCAGTTTGCCACGTAAAAAAGCGTGAGGTGTTCGCAATAAACATTGAAAACATGTATTTGGAAGAGAGAAAAAAAGCTTGCAGGTCTAAGAGTTTTCTTAGTGAATTTAAAGTAGTTCAATAACTGGGGTCACATTCAATGTCTCTTCACAAATTTGGACAGTTTTTAAATATTTCTATTGCTTAGTACTCTCAAAGACATTATTGGGGAAGCAAAAAGTGTGTGTGAAAAACACTTTGGTGTAACGTCACTTCATAGACTTCAATATGTTCTGCAGCGCTGACATGAGTCATGTGATGACCATTTACACGTATAAATATCCCTCACTTCATAGACTTCAATGTGTTCTGCAGCGCTGACGCGAGTCATGTGATGACCATTTACTTGTATAAATATCACTCACTTCATAGACTTCAATGTATTCTGCAGCGCTGACGCGAGTCATGTGATGGCCATTTACACGTATAAATATCCCTCACTTCATAGACTTCAATGTGTTCTGCAGCGCTGACGCGAGTCATGTGATGACCATTTACACGTATAAATATCCCTCACTTCATAGACTTCAATGTATTCTGCAGCGCTGACGCGAGTCATGTGATGTCCATTTACACGTATAAATATCCCTCACTTCATAGACTTCAATGTGTTCTGCAGCGCTGACGCGAGTCATGTGATGACCATTTACACGTATAAATATCCCTCACTTCATAGACTTCAATGTGTTCTGCAGCACTGACGTGAGTCATGTGATGACCATTTACACGTATAAATATCCCTCACTTCATAGACTTCAATGTGTTCTGCAGCGCTGACGCGAGTCATGTGATGACCATTTACACGTATAAATATCCCTCACTTCATAGACTTCAATGTGTTCTGCAGCGCTGACGCGAGTCATGTGATGGCCATTTACACGTATAAATATCCCTCACTTCATAGACTTCAATGTGTTCTGCAGCGCTGACGCGAGTTATGTGATGACCATTTACGCATATAAATATCCCTCACATCCGCATATTAATCATTGCTCATTACAACCACAAAAGTGGCCGATTATGCTTTAAAAAAAATGGCGAATATCTCCGAAAGTTGAGGAGTTTGGATCCCTGAAATTATTATTTTTCATGCATTTATTTTATTTTGTGGAATTTGATAATTTTCCACGGCACACCTGACAATCTTTCACGGCACATCAGAGTCTCTAGTTTGAGAAATAGACGCCTCACATGTCCTCCGCTGACAGCTTCATTGAATTCTACCCGCTCAACACCAGTTTCATGTACAACAGTGAAGAGAAGAGTAGTTTCATAGCTATTTGAAATATAGATTTTACCTTTTGCATAGAATAGAGCAGAACAGAATTTGACAAGTAACGCAAGAGTACATATACTGAAAATATCAATGGCTATTGACTATCTGCACAGAAGAGTCAAGGGATATAGTCTCATTGTGGCCATGAAACATACCTTAATGGACACAGATGTGGGCATTAAATAAGCAGACTGTGGGCAAACTATAGCAGTGTGCGACTAGGCAGGAAACAGCGAGAGAAAGTCTCCGGGGACCATCACCATCCCGCACAAAAGCACTTAAGAAAATATATGAACTCAATGCCCAGGAAAAGTGTGTGAGAGGTTTACTGAGAACTGTGGAAAAGCTCCTGACCTACTTTACAGAGAAGGCTGGAAGAGATGGGTGAGACTGCTCTCCAGAGCACACACAACACTTTGTGATCCACATCATGGAGGAACCTTCATCTGAAGGATGATTAAAAACATCTAGGAACATTTCATCTCAACCATAATAAATTATACAGCGGTTCATGATAATTTGCCATCAAATGCATATTTGTACAGTATAT
>JAVLUX010000201.1:9835000-9867500 GCA_032164185.1 Moxostoma hubbsi | reverse complement strand
TCTCTGTCTATCGTATACTGTATATATTATCATCTATCTGTCTGTCTGCCTGCCTGTCTGTCTATCTATCTATCTGTCTGTCTGTCTGTCTATCTATCGTATACTGTATATATTATCATCTATCTATATGTCTGTCTATCTGTCTGACTGTCTGTCTGTCTGTCTGTCTATCTATCTATCTATCTGTCTGTCTGTCTGTCTGTCGATCTATCTGTCTGTCTGTATCTATCTATCTGTCATTCTATCGATCTATCTCTCTGTCTGTCTGTCTATCTACCTATCGTTTTGTTTTTTCTGTCTGTCTGTCTGTATATTTTTATATATTGTTCTGTCTATCCATCCATCCATCCTCCTGTATCATAAAGATGTTATTCTGGGCCTTTCCTAGATATCATTTTTGGTAATAAGATTCTTCTGCACCATTCATCACAATGAAAAAAAATCCAGATGCATAAACTGGCAATTCTGAGGCTGTATTATACAAAACAATATATAATAAAATCCATGATTTGATTGGGTAGAGCATTTATATCTGCTCTTGTTGCCTCAAGTATCACGGCATGATTAAACAGTGGAATGAAAATATGTTTCTGTCCCGACTAATGATGAATGTACCTTCCAGAAAACAGCCTGCGCTGCAAGAACGCCCAGCCGCCTCCATGTATGCCCCACAAGCCCAAGAGAGCTGAATTTGCACCACCTGCTAATGATCAGCAGTCTCTGGTTCCCATCTTGCTATAACATACAGCAAAATGGATTAGAACAGTAAAAGCACATATGATGCATGTCTGTGTGTGTTCAAGCCCATGCTGAGCTCAGCTCTCCAGGTGGAACGTTTGCCCCAGGGACTTCATGTTCAACTAATAGCCTCCATGCCAGAAGGGGTCACTCTGACACTATCAATAACCTGAGACGTCTTTACTAGCTGGATTGTTATTCCATCTCTCTCTCTCTCTCTCTCTCTCTCTCTCTCTCTCTCTCTCTCTCACACATGTTCTCCTGACTCTCCTGCCTTTGGAACATGCTGGTTGCCAATTTGCATTTTTAATGCTTGAGTCTCCTCTTTGGGTAACCAAATGTCACCCTGATATATCTACAGAAAATGACGGACACTCCTGCACATGGTATTCCACTGTATGAAACTGGCACAGACTTTCAAAACGGCATGACTTTGTCCCAGCAGACGAGTTATAACAACTTCTATAAAACGAAACCCGTCTCCGAGGAACAACACGCTGAGATGATAGTTCTGGCAGGCTTATGATAATGTATCTTTGCCCTTTCCCCAAGCCCTGTTCATGAAACATTAATGTCAAAGGCAAAGCATTGTGTCATCTTGAGATCTGCAGCATGACCTGATTCTTATTTACTGCAACAGCATCAAACGTATGACCTGGCCCGCACGTAATCTGCAGCCACCGCCCACTGCATGCTCATACACTACTCACTTTGGCAAATGTTTTCAGCTACATTTTAGTGTAATACTGTATATATATGTCCTACGGTGGGATCCAAAAGTTTGACACCACATTTAACATCTGGGAAGAGGAAATATCTAAGATTCTGCACAATTTCTAAGTCGCTAATCAATTAAAAAATGCATCTGTAACACTGACCCTGATAAAGGGATATTCCTGGATCAATACAAGCAAATGCAAATGCATTGAATTGCACACTAATTATTTAGTCTCGTCCCTACTTTTTAAAACAAAAGCAGAAATCGAGGTTACCCTGAGGCACTTACAATGGAAGGTAGCTTTTAGCGTCATCAAGCAAGGCTGAAGAAGGGATCTCTCTAAACGCTCTCCAGCTTCGGTGCTGTTGTTTCTCTGGACCAGTGGGACATAGACAGGCCTTGTCTTTGAGCCTGTCAACGTCTCTATCTCTGCAGCTGCTATGCAGCATTTTCTCCCATACTGCGGCCCAATGAGGGCCAGTTATTTCACCCTCCGGCAACACCACGCTGTGTCTGTGTTAGTGGCTGTCAGTCTCATCGCTCTTATGTAAATCTGTGGCTTCTGTTTGTGCCTGAACCTGTGAGTCCCTACTGCTGTGGCATCAGTAACAAGCATGTCTACAGGCTGCTTCCATATGCCTCTGTCCACCTTAACACTTTCTGATGCGCTTGTATTTGCCTCTTATCTGTGATAGTCATGCTTGGATACCCCACAGTCACAGTGACTGCTGTTCTGAAGGTACCTGGCTCCCCTACGCGTTTAATGGGTTTCCTTTTGTGGCTTGTCCCTTTGTTTTTCTTGTTGTATTGAGATGGAGTCTACTCAGTAAGCTTGTGCCATCCCTCACATACAGACTCATTTTGTACCACCGTTAGTAAAACCTCTCAATGTCAGCCATTACAGCGAGTTTGCCTATGAAAATTCCCCTTTATGCAAATGACTGCTGTTTGCCTCATCCCAAAGCTGGCCAAGGGAAAGAGCTCAGTCGTGAGTCCCTATTGAAGGGAGGAACTTGTCCCAAAGCTTTTCACACAACTCTCTGCAAGTCATTAACAAAACGCAAATGCAACTTTTTTATGGGCCTCAGCTGGAGAGTCCAAATGTGTCTCAGAATGTGCGCAGCAGGCCGCCCTGTGTAAACAATATAAATAAATGCGCTTGATAAATGTTCTCACTACTGGCGAAACCGGAATGTGACAAGCAGACAAAACAGAATACAGGACGGGAACATCCAAGAAGGAAGCAATTATATCCCATGTCCCGCTGGGTGGATGGAAAGTTGCCCTTTACAATAAAGAGACTTGGAATGAAGGGGGAGAATACCACTAAATGTAAATGCCATGGCAACCTCAAGCCACGGCGATGCAATGTTTCCCCAACTGGATGGATGGCATTCCCAGACCATCATAAAAACTCATCAAAACCATTTATTTACATTTATGCACTTGGTGGACACCAAAGTATCCAAAGTGACTTACAGTACATTGCATTTTAAGGTATGCATTGTATCAATGGTGGCACCAAATAATTAAAAAGAGGAATAATGGGGCCCTGGGTATCTCAGCGAGTATTGACGATGACTATCACACCTGGAATCGTGAGTTCGAATCCAGGGCGTGCTGAGTGACTCCAGCCAGGCTTCCTAAGCAACCAAATTGGCCCGGTTGCTAGGGAGGGTAGAGTCACATGGGGTAACCTCCTCGTGGTCACTATAATGTGGTTCTCGCTCTCGGTGGGGCGCGTGGTGAGTTGTGCGTGGATGCCGCGGGGAATAGCGTGAAGCCTCCACATGCACTACGTCTCCGTGGTAACGCGCTCAACGAGTCACGTGATAAGATGCGCGGATTGACGGTCTCAGACACGGAGGCAACTGAGATTCATCCACCTCCACCCGGATTGAGGCGAGTCACTACGCCACCACGAGGACGTAGAGCGCATTGGGAATTGGGCGTTCCAAATGGGGAGAAATCCCAAAAAAAACTGAACAAAAGGAAAAACACAAGTTTCAGATTCTAACAATGGTGGGAGGGAAATGTTAACGTTTATGGACTGGTCGCATTCGATCCCATTGTAAGCAGGGGTTACCCCAACTTTAAAGAAATGTAAAGGTGTTTTCAAGCAAGCGCACTTACTAAATAGTTTCAGTTGACAGTAGGTTAGCGTCCCACCTTATCCAGGGCCCTGTTTGGTACCGTTTTATGAAAGTGCTCCAAATCCGAATGATTTCGAATCAATTGCAAACCAATTCAGACCATTTTTGCTAAAGAGCCGTTTGAATGATTCATTGAAAAGAACCGACTCAAAAGAGGGATTTGTTCATGAATCGGACATTGCTAATTTGATTTGCTAACAGGGCAGTGGTGCCTCATTGGTTGAGGCTCTGGGTTACTGACCAGAAGGTTGGGGGTTCAAGCCCCAGCACCACCAAGATGCCACTGTTGGGCTCTTGAGCAAGGCCCTTAACCCTATCTGCTCCAGGGGTGCCGTATCATGGCTGACCCTGCACTTTGACCCCAGCTTAGCTGGGATATGTGAAAACTAATACACCAGCACACTGGTGTTCCCTGAGATTCAACCTGTAAACGTGGTGTTGCTAGCAACATGCTTGACCAGTTATAAGTACTACACTCAATGCAAAGTACAGTCCCAGCCTATTTGTCTATTCTAATAAATATGCATTTGATTTGAATATATGACAGTAGCACATACACAAACAAACACGCATGTATAACTATGGAGCATGTACACTGTTAAAGGAATTACTCCTGTATTATTAATGTTTTTGTCTCACGATAAAATATGTTATTCCCATACTTTCGTTATTTTGCACAAAATAAAACAGAAACTGCATCTAGGTCAGTGTGTCTCACATTTCTGTTGCTTTAAGCTAAAACAAATGTACGTGAAATGTAAGTCTTAACAGGAAACATGACTCTTGTCAGGCTATATGATGGCACACATGTCACATGGTAGCTCTCATCAGAGCTAAAAATAACTTGACATTTTACAGGCGCATATTCATACCAATATGAGGCAGAAGTATAATCATAAGCCAACTTAAGACAAATTTTATAATGAATGCCTTAAAATAATTCACATAGATGTGGACGTTGCAAGAGGTCATATTTTACGTCAGATACGTGATCATGAACAAATGAATTGTTATATTTTCGTTGCATCTCTTCATCTGTAGGCGTGCTCCTAAAGAAGTGAATAGTCATTTTTGAAACCTGTCAAATCAGTTACCTTATAAGCGCTGTTTTGGAGAGGGTCCCCTTGTGGGGGCTACCATGTTTGGACAATCACATGACCAGTCGTACACTACTTGCTTAACCCTTGTGCGACTTTTGGGACATTTTTGTCTTTTTCATTTTTGATTTTTCGATCAATCGTTTTTTTTTTTGCCAAAGCTGTGTATTTTTGGGGTCATTTTGCTATTTCAAACTCAGTTCCTATAATACATCTATAATACATCTATAATACATCTATAACACACGGTGTACACAAAATAGTCACACTCGGGACCTTCAGGACAAAAATGTCCCCATTGAAACCCATTAAAACTGCAATATTTGATCCCAGTGCCATTAAAGCATACAATCATAAATTATATGATACTATACTTTCATTATGGTGCCCTGACTTCAAAATTTAAATTTGTAATATTTTCCACCAGAAGGCGCCATTTTTCTCGTGTTTAGCCTATGGAGCAAATATATGCTTTTTCCCAATTTTCAGTTTGCTGCAGGCCAAATGAATAAATGATGCAGCTAAAATTGTGTGGGTGTGTTGGTATGGATGTCAGAGTGTGTTATGTGTGTGTGTGTGTGTGTGTGTGTGTGTGTGTGTGTGTGTGTGTGTGTGTGTGTGTGTGTGTGTGTGTGTGTAAAAAACAACAGTGGCATTATGTAAACAAACTGGCATTTAAAGGGTTAAAATCCTGACAATGAATATTTGGTAGTTATGATCAGGACTGATGTTGGTTAAAAATCTAAATCAGGGAAAGTGGAAAATAACATTAAAATATAATACTTTTATGGCAGTTTTTTGATGTGGATATTTTTGTCCTATAAGGTCCTGAGTGTGAGTTGTTGTTGTTTTTTTAAAAAAATCTGACAATGCACAATAAAAAAATAATGGATCGAAATCAATGTTGTTTCTAATCATTGACATATCCCAGAAAAATACAAATAAATATATAAAAATTCCCCTGAGCATTCAGTATATGGAAAATAATTCATGTTCAGTTTGTTTCAGTTTGCACAACAGTAGCACTATGTAAACAAACGGGCATTTAAAGGGTTAAAATCCTGAAAATGAATTATTTGGTAGTTATGATCAGGACTGATGCTGGTTAAAAAAATTACCTCATTGAAAGTCAAAAATAATATTAATATATAATATTATTATGCCAGCTTTTGTCCTCTAAAGACCTCGGAGTAACTTTTTTAAATTGACGCGCAAGGGTTAATATCAGTAACCGCCGTGCTATTGTGAACAGTGAATCTCTACAATGGCATCCGTAACTGAAAACTACGGTGTTTGACTTTGAATTATACTGCATCCATGCCCCTGTGTGCCAGTGAAAGTCCAAGATGACATATTTAAAATAAAATTACGCAAAACTGTCCCAAAACGGCACCATCGTGAGGTCCGTGGCGTTAAAGGGAAAGATTGACAGTTCAGAGAGCAAATTATACGGGTTCGTCATTGTAGGCGGGGATCTGTCTGCACCGCGGCCAATCAGCGTCCAGGAGGGCGTGGCTAGTCTCGCAGGAGGTGTCAGTCATGCGCTCGCTGTGTCCAGAGATCTGTGTTGAGTTGTTGCGCCTGGAAGGCGCGTCTCTTTGGGAATACGTGTGTTTTGACACAAGGAGTCGGTATATTATATCGCTTTTCGCGTACAACGGGATGCTCTTCTCGTCTCTGGCTAGGTAAGATGCAAACAGTAATTATATCTCTTTTATTTAAACTTGGTCCGAAATAAACTTTTTGCTTAGATGTGAACTCCACGGAGACGGTGCCATGTCATGAAGAAAATTTTCGATTATAAAGTCAGATTATCTTCAATCTTATAGTGTGAATGCGCATTCTGTCACAGGTCTTCATGCTAAAATAGGTTAACCCAAATTACTCATTACTCAGAGGCGTTGAAAACCCTGCCACGGTCCGAAATTGATTAGTCTCGTTTCATTTGTAACGATGAACGCTTTCAAAGAGAAAATAGTTTTTGTGCTGTTCCTTGAGCAGTAACCTTGGCAGCCAGCTGTTTCTTCGATCGTCTTGGCAGTCTACCTAGTTTGGAGTTTTGATGCCCAAAATAGACCAAGAAGTCTATTTGATGTGTGTGATTACATCTGGAAGACGTATTTTATTTACGTTATTTGCTCGGGCAAAACGTATAAATAAGACGTTTTCTCTCGGATATCAATAAGACGTTCAGAAAATGTCTTTGAGACGTTTTTGATTTTGAATGTTTGTAAATCTGGTATTTTTTAAAGGTGTTTAGCAGTTGTTAATGAGATGGACGCTTTTCACAGACTGTTTTCACAGGGTTGGGTATTGATACAGATTTCCCGATTCGATTATGATTTCAAAATTGATTCATATGGGTGTATTTCGGTTGTAATATCCCTTTTGCTTGCATATGAAAGAAACAATCTCCCAGCTAGTTCTGTTAATTATACAGGTAACCATCTAACTAGGTGCATTATGAATATATACATTTTACTTATTATATTTTGTTGGTTTTTCATCATTTTGGTCACCTTTTGGCTTTTTAAAAACAGACAAATCCACGTATTTTATTTAGAAATGAGATATTATATTTCCTATATTATTTTTTGTGACTTTTTTATTGTTTAATTCCAGAATTTGTACTATTTACTTGTAATTACATTGATTTGTAAAACACATGCTAAAACAGAAATGGCGGTTTTGTTAAAGAGACAGTACGTCTCTAACAAACCCGCCATTTAAGCGCATTTTATTACATCATCTCTGCTATGACTGATTAGAATTAAATGTTTATTTATTTATTTTGATCAACAACTGACTATAAAGAATAGAAAGGATATTAAAAGAGACATTATTAAATGACAAATGGGTTGCATGGATCTCGTCTTTGGACACACATTACACGGAGCAACATGCAGTGAAAGGGTCTCGCTGCTGAATAGTCCACCACTATACTACACAATTACTCATGCGAATACTGAAATATGAACATTTACAAGCCAGTTGCCAAATATATTCATTCTTAGTCGCATAGCGCGAAATTTGGTTGCAAGTGGAGGTATAGAGACAACGTATAGGGTAAAATATTGATCTTGGGGTTTAAGAATCGCTGTCGAGATCGTTCAAATGAAGATCGCGATGCATCGGAAAATGTATATTTTTACCCATCCCTATTTCTCACAGTAAATTTGCCATCTTGTCACGTCTGAATGTCTTAATCCACCGCTCCCTATTTATCCTCTTCATTTGGAAAGTTGTTGAAACGTAATTGTGCCATTTATCTTTTGATGTTGGAGCAAATGTGTTAGCAAAAATTGTATATGGTGTGGTCTCTCATTCCGTCCCATTTTACGAAGTTTACCCTCAATCGTTTACTGGACGTGTGAAAGGGGTCCGGATGAAAACAGACAAACAGACATCTCGGAGATGTACGTGTGCTATCTGGGTTGCAGCCTGAAACCTTTTGTAGCTCCCTCTGTCTTTGTTTGAGGCGCGTCCATTATTCAAATTCAGGCAAATACTTTGTTCTCATCTGTTAGAAACTGAGTGTCATGTAAATGAAAAATATTCATTAAACGAAGACTAAAGATATCCGCCCCAAATTGCATATAAGATGAGGTGCAGATGGCCCTAAATGCTCATTTAATGAGATGACGAATATTTTATTGTTAATTTAATTATCAAAACTCCAATGTAATTATGTTCTGCCCGGCTAAATTTAGTCCGAAACACATCTCTGGAGAGCCAAGCTCGGAGCCAACCAAGAAGCACATCGGTGCCCTGTCTGTTTCAGCAAAAGAAATGTTGTGCTGCTTTGGTTATATGTTCGTATTTTCATTCGAATCGTTATTTATTTAGTGCTATTCTGCTTTAAACAACTGGATGGATAGTCCTACTGCTATGTGTGATCATTTGAAACCCCCTCAGGATGGATTAGAAGTCAAACACCCCAAATGTCTGACAGCAGGGAACCCGTCAAAAACACTTTCCACTCGTTCAGAGGGTTCAAATCAATGGCCTTTGTGTCGCCACCCCTGACAAAAAACAGGCCTGAGGGCGACTTGTTTGTGTTAGCGGATTAATTTCCTCTCTCTCTCTCGATGTCATGGCAGGAACCTGTCAGCACTTAGGGACTCCTTGTGTTAATCCCGTGGGACTTTTCTGTTGTCCGGACGTAGTGCGGTCAGGCTAATTAAGCCTCCGGTCTTTCCTTCAAGATTCTCAGGTCTCGTCCCCCAGGCCTTGGACGAACCTCGAGATCTTAGAGAAAGATCGGCAGATGTTTTTCAAGTTGTCTAATGCGACGTAATTGAGGGAAATCATATTAGAAGCAGCTGAGTTTTTGAGCTACCCCTCGATTGACTTTTGATTGAGTTATCTCATTCTTGGCACACCCCATTGACCCAGGCAAGCAAAACTTGAAGACCCCATCCTCATTGTTTGCTTTGTTTTTTATTGTTCACATAGGCAACTATGCAAGTCATAATTGTCTAGTGCATATGGCTGTGTATGTTTCCATATCTCTCTCTCTAAGGGTGGACTCCTCAGTAAGAGTTTCCTCTGTGCATCTCTGCTTCCCTAGGGACAATCAGAGCGTGTTCGAGAGCCCAAATCCTGCCCAGTTGGGGCAGATTAAGTCCATAGTTTACATAATTCATAGATAATGGACAGGAAATTAGTTCGGATGCGTTTCAAGTTTACCAACTGAAGGTCAAGAGTTGAGAACACCTCAGGGAGCAAGCTCCAAATGGTAAATCAAAGACTAAACAACCCCTGCCCCAGGTCTTTCTGAAAGAGTTTGCCTTTTGCTTCTCTCGGAAAGGAAGTATTTCATTATCTTGAGACTCAGATCGGATGCTCCTGCTCCTAATCTCTTTGCCCGTCTGTAAACTCCTAAAATTGCCTAAAATAGTCACATCTATCCAAGATTCTGACTTTTGTAAACAGAACTGTGTGGAAAGCATTTGAAATCATTGCTGGTAGAAATGCACCCTATATAGGCTCCTAAAACATATTTCTGGTCTTACTGTGAATGATTCAATGGTGCACAAAGGGGGGGGGAAAGAAAGTCTGACTGCTCGATCCAATAAATTCCCAATTGATCAAATTAGATGCCATCTTAAATGTCTCGAGGATACAGCACATATACACTAATAAGGTTATTGCGTGATTTTATCACACTGAAATCATGTTAACTTGTTTAATGTTGGCATCTTGTGGTTATACTTTTGAAACGGTGTGTGTTTTCATGTTTGTGGATTGGCTGTCCACTTCCATTGTAAGTGTCTTCCTGTATCTGCCATATTGTTATATAGACGAGGCAGAAGTCTATACTATTTTTGTGGTAATTAGCATTACGCTTTGGAAATTAGCTTCGCTTGTGTACATTTGTCAAAACTCAAGAAGACAATAAATGGTGCTGTTAATTTGCTGGTAGTAGGGCTGGGCAATATGGCTTCAGAAATGTCAAATTAGCAAATTAACGATATTCGGTATTCATCTCGATAATTGTGTTTTTGCTCTGAAATGGCATACTTTTTTTTAAAATTAAATCAGAGGAACCATCATTTAATCTAAACAGCCATTGTAGCCATGTACAATTAATATTTCAAAGGCACTAAATAAAAATCTATTTAAAGATTATGAAGCCAAGTTTCCCAGTTTTTCACTAATCCTACAAGGGAGAGTAAAATGTAATCTTGTCATTGATTTGCATGTTTAAACTTATATTTAGCAGACAATCATATATGGAAGCTTAATAAAAAAATCGTATTTACCTTCATATATTTTTACAAAATAAGGTGTGCAGAAACTACTTATTTTTTTGGAAACCAGATGAATATTGCATTGTACTAAATAATTGCTGTGGAACCCAGTAAAGTTTATTATTATAATATAAAATTGAATTATTATTACGTTCAGGATAAGATTACTTAAAGATAAATGTATATATTTCATCCTATTTACTTCACCCTAAACTGGAGTTTTTATTTTGACACTTTAGGGCAATTTAGGGCTGCGCGATATATCGTTTCAGCATCGACATCGCGATGCGTGCATCTGCAATAGTCACCAGGGCTGGACTGGCAATCTGGCATACCGGGCATATTTCCGGTGGAGCGATGCACCTTGGGGCCACTCAGGGGTGGACTGGACATCGGGAGAACCGAGGGGTCCAGTGGGTCGGCCGCGAGATGGGCCAAATGGGCCACGATAAGCTAAAATGAGCCAGTGTGTTATGCAGTACGGACCACAAAACAGCGCTGCGATATGCAGAAAAAGACAGCGAACACCCCCCATTTGATTGATCGTTTAAGTTGGCAACACAAGTCTTTGTTTGACGAGTGCAAAAACTATTTTGGATGTCTTGGCCAGCGTTACAGCGTACGAGAACGGTTCCAAACAAGGACACAAACATTTTATGTCGTATTTTTGTAAACCACTCAGGGTTGGTGTATAGCTATTTTCTATTTTCCAAAAAAGAGGTTTGTAATTTAATTTGTAATGTAATATAATGTTAAATGACTTATTTTGTCATTTACATTAATTCTCTATTTTGATAATGAAACTTCCTCCTTAGTGTGAAACTACAGAGATAAAACTTCCTGTAATCTCCAAGACAACAAACTTCTTTATTCACAAATGAGCCCCTTTATTTTAATATCATAACATGTTAGATCGTTGACTTTAGCCTGAATTGATAGAAGAGTATTACATGAATACAATGGAACCATGGTGAATTAAACAGTGTATTCATTATTATAATAAAATAAACTTCCCAAAATAAGTCAAAAAATCATTTTCAGTTTTGTGAACTTGTGAACCGCTGTCAAAATCTCCTTTACTGTTCCCCGTTTGTAGATGTGTGTAAAGGGATTTCGACGAGCAAGGAGGCGGCGAGAACCGGCTTGACGATATAAATAATATTTTAATAGTAAACTGAAACAAAAAAGACACAAACACACATGACGGACATGTCCGTGAACGATCTCTCTCTCCCGCACCATCTTCTGCAGTCAGCCTTTATCCCTCTCGGATGCTTGATTAGCCTGATAAGGGGCCGGGCGTGTATAATCACGACCCGGCCCCGCCCTCCGACAATGTGTATTATAACTTTATAGCGGTTACTAATGTTTGGAATTGCACAAATGCTTAAACCTGCTGTACTTCACAAACATGAGCCATGAGCCCCGCTCTTGCAATATACGATACGGTTGAATGTTGTATCGTCAGCAAAATCATCGCGATTATATCGTGGGTATTCGACGTATCGCCCAGACCTAGCTGGTAGTAATGCAAAGAGTGGGAAGTTGGAAAGGATATTATTTTTACCAATGGATAGCATCAGGAGAATGCATGGACACAGACAGGGATTATCTATGGCCATCTGTTGCCCATGCAGTCAATAGCCAGAACTTTCTCAGCTTCCCTGCATGGGAACAGGAAAGGATCACCGCACCACTCCGTCAACGGTACTTCAGTTTGGCCGAGAGTGACATTGGGTACTTCATTTTTAATGTGTGTTTGCTCATGTGCCTTTGTGAGAAAGAAAACATGATGTCACCTAGTTCCACCTTTCTACCACCATTCTTGTCTCTTCCAGTTCAATGACCTGCAATCCTCTTGTTAAGACAAATGTTCTAATTGGTTTTAATTAGTGTACCATCTATATAGATGGTGGTTGCCAATGTCAATGTTACAGTCTTCCAAAAGTCACTTCTACCAAAGTGACCACATTGCTAGGACTCTTAAGGCAACATTTGTTTACAACATTAGTGTTTTCCATATGACATCCAAATGATCCATTCTTTTTGAGCTGCAGTATGTGAGTTTCATTCGGTTGATATCCTTTCCTCTGTTACAAGAATAGGTTTTTTTAGTTGGCCATGGGGTTCCTGGCTATTTTGTTTCTCTTCCCATTCCATTTCATGGCTCTTTTGAAGGTGTCAACACAATGGAGTGTCTTCCAATGACACTTCCCCAGCCTGGAGGTTTACGGATTGGGTTTTCAGGTCGATACAGAGTAGACCATTTTATCCTTGTTGTTGTAGACAGCCTTAAAGAGCTGACACCAACTCAGACTTCTGTTCTCACTGCTGATGTTTCTAGCAGAATCACCTGGCACCCTGGATTGCTGAAGACATTTTGTCTGGTAAACCAGAAAAGCAGGCTTATTATGTTTGTTTTCTTTTGATTCTTGTATTATATTGTTTCTTTTTGTGGTTTGCTATGAGGCATGAACTGTGTGTGTTATCGCATGGTGTCTGAACTTAAAGGTGAGTCAGAAAGAAGTGTAGAAATGCAGATCACTGACATGGAAGCAATGAGAACTGGCTGGCATTTGTGTACGAGTACTGGCAAAATGAAGCAGCAATTTGGAGAAAGGCCAAAGCTTGTATTGAAACCTTGGCTGGTTAAAGACCTTAATACTTCATAATCATTATTGCCAAATTATTACAGAGACTAGGCTAAGTCCTGGACAATGCTTCAGACTGTGACAAAAATGGCTGCAAGTGCAGCCAAAATAATGAATTGTGTCAATAATTTAAAATGTAGGGTAGTCCCCATTGGAGATGGTTGAGTACATATGCAGTTTTGTCAGCTATCATCTTGTGAAATATTGAATTACATATTTAGAGTAGCTAATGGTCGACCGATGAATCAGCCGATATTCAGATTTTTTTAAATTATCGCATCGACCGATATGTTTTCCAGTTTGGCCGATTAGTTTCTCAAGCCGCGAGGATGCCAAGAATCGCCAAGAATTGCCCGCAAGCACGTAATGAGCTGTCTGAGACATGTACGTGACTAATCACGGTTCATTTTGCTGTTACGTGCCATTTTGCATACTACAACTTCTTATTTAAACCATCCTGTGGATCAGACCCATTCAACTCACGAATGTTGCATGATGATCAGTCAGTGACACTCCAAGCAGGCGATCTGGGCCTGAAAGCTGTCAGGAGATTGCTGTTCACTGCATCCACACTAGCACGCTAAATTAAAAGTGCTTCATGTGTGCTAAGCAAACGTCACATTCACTGTGCACGGTATGTAAAGTTGGTTTAGTTTGGTCTTTTTTGAAAATGCCAATTGCTAATGCACACATACCATGCATGGTTGCAAGACTACGGTGTGCTCTGTTGTTATTTCTTTCTTCCTACTATATTTTTTGTGCAATGAAATGTCAAAAATGTCATGACAAAACCAGAAGAAACTGCTATATACCATTTAAAGCAAAATCTTAATTTTGTAATGATTTTAAATCATTTTTTAAATCAAGTTTTGTGTGAAATAATGCACAAAAATACAAGTTAATTTATTTATTTAGCTATTTATTTAGGATATTATGACTGTATATATTAGGCCTCATATCTGCCACCCTACTCTCTGGATATTGGCATCAGCATCATCCATTAAAAAACCTGTAACAGTCGACAACTAATTTTGAGCATGCATCAGAGTGTCTTCCACAAGAGTGTCGCTGCACGCAACAACAAACATGGTGCCTGCCATGATGTTCGATTCGTGACTCTTTTGAACCAGATCTTTATTGATGAATCAGCTAAAAAGATTCATGAAACGACAATAGAGAATTGAGTAATTTGGCTTTTTTTAATTTTATTTTAGAAGTCAATGGCTCTATTGATTGTATGTATTATGGAGTCCTGCAAACCTTGATTTGCTTCACATTCCTTCTTATTGCCTTCAACGAGTTACCTACCTGATATATTAAAGGAGATATATTTTGGCCCTTTTAACAAGATCGCAACAAGTCTCAGGTGTCCCCAGAACATGTCTGTGAAGTTTCAGCTCAAAATACCCCACAGAAAATGTATTAAACCATGTTATAAATGCCTCTTTTTGGGTGGAATCAAAAACACGCTGATTTTGTGTGTGTCTCTTTAAATGCAAATAAGCTGCTGCTCCCCGCCCCCTTTCCGGGGGAACAAATTAGAACCAATATGACTGACAGTGTACTGGAGTTCAGGCAGAGCTGGACTGGGAAGAGAAATCAGCCCGGGATTTTACATAGCAACTGGCCCAAAAGTTGTTGAGGGGGGTGTTCGCTATGCTTTTCTGCATATCGCGGCTCCGTTTTGTGGTCCGTTCAGCATAACGCGGCAGCTTATTTTAGCTTATCGTGGCCGATTCACCGGCTCGCTTGGTTCTCCCGATGGCCAGTCCGCCCCTGATCAGCCCCAAAGTGCCTCGGACCACTGTTCATTTTGACACACTGTTTTTGATTAATATAAATATAAGAAAGAGGAGTGGGTGCACTTTTAACATTGTAGGGTGATTGTGTACACACACTGCCGACTCACATTTATGCACAAACACCATGTAAAAGTGCATTTTGCATAATAGGTCGCCTTTAATATCTTTATATGATATTGAATTTACTCAGAGCCCCAGCCTCACATAATAACCCAGCCATCTTGGACCCTCTTTTTTGCCTAGTACACAGGCCCATGGGAAAGCAAACAAGGCTGCTGGCATCAGATGCATGAAGCCATCTGCCTCTACACCTGACACTGTAACACTCACTCCCATCATTCCAGTTGGGTCTTACCCCCACCAAATGCCTTTTCTTGATTAACTGTAGTTTCACTTCGAACCCTGTCTAAGAGCAGACTTGGTCAGGCTTGTACATTCCCACCATCCTTTGGGATTGTCCCTCTTTTCTTCCACCTGCTACATGAGCGTAACCCTGGATGACAAGATGCTTAATATTTTAAATGGCAAATGCTACGAAAAACTAGAGCACTGGAGTGCGCCGTCTGCTTCGGGTTGTTCTGTGCGCCTTTGTTTTCGAGTTGTAGCACAGCATGGGGACAGGGATTGAAATATCACCAGATAGGTTTCCACAGTTCCACTTTGGCTGAACTGATTCTCATTCAAGAATCTTATTGTGAGAGGGGACGATTTTTGGAGGCTGGCTGACGCACAGAGGGCCGTCTCCTTCTGGCTTTCCTCTCTAGCTTTGAAGCAAATTTCTGCTCTCAGTGGGACTAATATGACTCTTTCGCGGTCGCTAAGTGGACTCTTTGGAGGTTTCAGTCACAAAGTGGGACTTCAAATGGGCAGAGGCCAATCTATGTGAAGTGTTCAAAGACATCTCTTTGACCCTTTGTGTGCATGCAAAGATCAAATCTTGAGCCTTTCATATACAGTGGCAGACTGAGCAAAGCACTTTCACAATTAGATATTTTTTATTTCATAAAGAACTGAGGGGAATGCCAGAGAAGCCTTGAGGGTGAAAATGAGTGGAATGTCACCTCCATAATTACTTGTGCGTTCCTCGCTTTCCACCTGGAGAAACATGGTATGACTAATCAGATGATTGACACGGACCTGAAAAAATGAGTTATGAGCACAATAAGCCCTTGCATAAGGTTAACAGCTCTTGCCAAGTGTTGAGAGAAACAGTGGCTGTGCTGTACCTGTTTTGGTTGTCATGGAGGCGTGTCCCGGAGCAAAGAAAGCATTTAAAAACCAGGAGTTATGGCGTGGTATCTGTGAAGTCTTTGTTTTGCAATGTTTACCCTTCAGCAGCTGTGAATCACCATGTCATAAGCCTGTCTCAACTTCTCCAAGCAGTTGCATCCACTTGGATAGTCCTCAATGCAGTATATGTTATCTTTTCCTATTTGATGGATGACAGAGATTTGCAGTAGATAGTTTAATGCAAGGCGAAGCATGGTGCAACTGTCTCTTTTGTTTTACATCATTGTTTTTGCTTGTTAGCTTCATCCATTTATGCAATGATTAAGTGCACTGTATGTTAGACAGCGCCACCTCCTCCACAATGCAAGCAGAGTGGAAAGCTTATTATTTTTGCCCTACATTTCCTCCATGCCGGGGATGGATGTGTAATTCCCATGTCAGTCTGTTTGTTTGCGGGGCCCGCTTGTTATTCATGCATGTGCAAGGACGATTAATTTCATGTAATCCTGAGGTCTCCGCGTGTTGGCATATTTTGCTCTAATTGCTTCTAAATACAGAGTTTTATGGCCTTTGTCATTGGGATGCATTGGTGCATAGGGATGGGAATCGAAAGGAATTTTACGATTCCGATTCCTCTTAGCAATTCCGGTTCCTTCATGGTTCCAGTAACGATTCCAGTCATTCTATTAGCACCTTTTTTTTTTTTTTTTTAAATAATTATTTGGAAATGAGGAATGCAATTCTCTGCTGTATGTTTCCAAATAATGGGATCATTTCAGATTTCTACAGAGTAGATATAACTAATCAGAAATAAAATCTCTATGTAAGCACAGCGCAGTTGTAGCGGGAAGATTAGCAGATGTACATTGTCGCACCATTAGCGGGGTAACTCCTAGCCATTCACATGTAAGCCATTGCTTTATAAGTCTGCTCACAATCTATCACATTGCTGTTTCAGTGTGCTAACACGGCAAACCTCCTCCACCCCACCACCACCTGTTGACTCCCGTCCATCACAGGGGGTAGGCTCCTCGCCCCTGCCTCCTATCTCCGGCAGGATATGACAGTTCTGAGTACAACTTCTTTGGACTGCCAGACGGGGCTTACGCCAAAGAGAGACATTACTTCCTGTTTTATATTCATCAAATAAATGTCATCTTAACTTTCACTCAAGTCTGCGAGTCTTCCTGATAGAACTGCAGTTCAAGGTGTGTTTGCAGACTTTTTAGAGACATAATTACAATCCAATAATAGATTCTAACTATTTTAAATAAACAAATCTAAACCAACAAGAAATGTGTTGGCATATTTCTTTGATTAATATATTATTTCCACTTATCACAACAACTCTCGTGCATCTTTAATTATACATTGTCATATGAACAACCAGTCAGAAACTGCACTGCTTGATTTAAGTCTCACAGGTCATCATTAAATAAACAGTAACCGTTCCAGAGACAGTTTAGACTGGGTTTTGAAGCCTAAAGTTGTACTTCAGTTGTAATGGAACCGGTTCTGAACAAGAACAGTGGGGTTCCCAACCCTATTGGTGTGGAAGATCCCCAATCTGTAGTACACTTTACTGCCTGTTTCTGAAGTCCTATGTTATGGCTACCGCCTGCCCTGCTATATTGCTCTATCTCCCATGAGGCTACTAAATATATACCGTAGAGATTTGGTATGACACTGCTAGATGTAAGTTAAATATGTTGGTCATTATCAGCGAGGCTATTTGCAGCAGAAACAGCTGTTGTTTTGTTGCGACTGTGCTGCCATTATTGTGCATGCACAGCAAACCCTCATAGCCTTTTAATAAATCATAACTGTTTTGTCTCTGAAGATAACTGGACTCTTACCAGCCTTTCCACTTTTTTTTTTTGTTCTCCATGCGTGTTTGTGATGACATAAGATGAACGCAAATGGACCGGGGTTCGATAGAATCAAGTGAGTGTGAAACCAGACCACCGCTGCGGGGGGCACCGGGAACAATTACACTCGGAATCAGACCGCAGCAAACGTGCCCAGTGTGAAAGCCGTAAAAGACATTCGCAGGTCGATATCCTGTAGATTATAAACACTGTGGCACTTTCAAATCATTGCTCTGTTTGGGCTCAACCAATAGAACGCAACAGTTGGGTTCCTGAAGTAAAGGAGCTCTGCAGTGACCGCCCACTTCCTGTGAACGACGCAGTCGAGTTGGTCTCACTACACACTCAAGCTACTTATTTCTTCGTATATATTTGGATACTTTGCAGTCAAATGTAATTAAACATGTTGTTTCTGTACTTATAATCAGGGCTGGACTGGTAATCTGGCATACCGGGCATTTTCCCGTTGGGCTGACGCATTTTGGGGCCGATCAGGGGCTGACTGGCCATCGGGGGAACCGAGCGGGCCAGTGGGTCGGACACAAAACGTGCCGAATGGGCCACGATAAGCTAAAATGAGCCGCTGCGTTATGCAGAACGGACCACTGCGATATGCAGAAAAGGACAGCGAACACCCCCCAATACCAACCCCCCACCCCAACAACTTTTGGCACACCCCCCAACATGTTTTGGGCCAGTTGCCATGTAAAATTCCGAGCCGATTTATCTTCCCAGTCCAGCCCTGCTTATAATCAACAAACTAAAATCAATAGTTTCTTTTAAATATTTCCATCATTTTTAATTTGATTGTCTAATCAGTTACACTCATTACTACAGGACTGTAGTTCAGTTCCTCATTAAAGACATTTAGTAGACAGTTCCTTTGTCTATTTGTCAGATTTGGTTTGGCTAAACGATGGATAACTGTTGGGTCCTTTTTAAATAAAACTTATTTAAATATTCCTATATTAACAAAAGAACTGCTATTGATTCTCTGACGTTTGCTGATGGTTCATACCTCTCTCTTGCCATGGGGGCCATTCCTGAGGTGCGACTTGATGCTGAATCTTCTTTTGAATATTTTCTGGTCACTTCAACCGGGACAGATGGACATGTTTATTCTCTGGGTCAAGGTGCCCCTGCCCCCAGGGTTTCCTATTGTGCTGCCATATCGATCCGGACCCATCAACGGATGTGTCCATGTTGGTTTGGAATGTGACTGTTGCACATGTGTCAATCAAAGAGAACAATGCCAGCAAGGTCATCTTTAATCCCTAGTTGTTTGTTTGGGTGGCACAAAGGTTTAACCTTTTTGCTGCCTAGGAAGAGACCGCCAAACAGCACTTTCAAAGCACTTTAATCAAAGTAAATCATTTTAAAAAGTGCATCAGTCAGCTCTGTCATTTGATTGGATGAGCAACGTACAAAGCAGTTGCTTAAGAGCTTATATAAAACCACAAATAATATAGACTATTGAACAACATTGGTCTCAAAGAGGTTTTTAGGCACTCCGCCTCTTGTGGCTAATTGCTTTTTTTTTGTACATGCACCAAGATGCTCACCATTGACCCGTGAAGCATAAAGTACGGCCAGATTATTCTCCTGTATGTGCACATTAATCTCTTGCACCATTAAGAGATGAACATGACCAGATAAAGGGATAATCTCAAGAAGGCCTGATAGTTCAGGATCTAATGACCTGTGGTTACTCTTGGGCAAGGCCTCTGAATGCAAAGGCCACACCCCAGACAATGTGTTGATTCAGAGGGGGATTTTGTTTGGGGGAGATGGTGGACCTGCTGTCCTCCATTGCTGAAGGCCAGATAAGAGAAGAGGATTAGCGTCTCTCCCAGCATTCCTCCTTTCCTCTGTAGCGAAAGTGATGTCTCAATAGGAAGCCTAGGGGATTTTGACTGGTGACATTATGGACCGTTTCTCTAATGTTTCTAGGGCTGTCAAGTGATTAAAAATTGTAATTAAATTAATTGTATGATATCACGGTTAATTAGCAAAGTTAATCCTAATAAATCACTCAAATTATTTAA
The DNA here is from genome assembly GCA_032164185.1 of Moxostoma hubbsi. Lineage (NCBI taxonomy): Eukaryota > Metazoa > Chordata > Actinopteri > Cypriniformes > Catostomidae > Moxostoma > Moxostoma hubbsi. The sequence goes on along the minus strand of JAVLUX010000201.1, from coordinate 9,847,445 downwards.
AAGACAATACATTATAGAAGATGATTTAAAAGCTCATTGTTTAATGTTCAGATGTTTCTAATGCAGAAACAATAAGTAAAGTTGGTTGATTCGTAGGTTCGTAGGTTGATTTCCCCAAAGAGTGTCAATACTGCAGCTCTGTTGCACTTTTAACATTCATCAGTTTATTTTGAGCTCCCCGTTAAGCCCGATACAACTACACCAGCTCAACCAGTGGTGTGAGTTTGGGACGGGACTATCTGATAGTTTGACTAATGAAAGCTAATTAATTCTGTTAAAACTCTCAAATGATTGATTAGTTAAAACTATCAAATAATACAGATTATTTGAGCTGTAAAGTGGCTAAATCATCATTTTTATGATCTTGACAGCCGTCAATTGCCGTGTTTTAAATTTGTTATTTTTTTGGGGTGAGTGATGCTACTCAAACACGCATAGCAGACCTACAGAGCTGGAGATATGACAAAGATCACTGCATGGACCCAGACCAGAACCCTCTGCAATGGTGGAAGGTGAATATCTAGACTATTTACATAACCCACCAACTAGTCGTTTTTTATATTATGTCGTTTTGCACATCCCTAATGGCAATTTTTAAATTGCAACTACACAGAAAAGGCTAGTAATTGATTTTTATCACACTAAAATCTTGTTATCATGCATATTGTTTATGTATTGTGTCTATGCTTTTGAAGCAGTGAATATTTTCATGTTACAGATTGGCTCCATTGACTCCCATTGTAAGTGCCTCATTGTAACCCAGATTTTTTGGGAGGGTTGAGTCAATAGTTGTTTGTGGTAATCAACATCACCTCACAAATGCTGTTGATTGAGCTCAACTTGTATTGAACCTGGAATATTCCTTTAATTGCTCCAAAGGTTGGAAAATTCCTTATGACATTAACATTGAGCAATTGCGTTATTTAAAAAAATATACACCATCAATTGTACTTTAAGTTGGCATTAAGTGTTTTTTTTATCTTGTCAGTTCTTCTCCGCCTTCATACACCACTGAAATAAGATGCTAGGTTTTTATCATTTTTCTAGAAGCCCCTATGACCTGGGAAATTAGAGGCATTTGAGCAGGAAATTATGAGTGTGATTATAGTGGCAGGAAATGGCTGTCGGCAATTAAAAAAGATGAGGAGAAAACACGTGTTGCCTTGAGACGCAGGTGCAGCCTCCAGACTCTTCCGTCACCGCTCACGATAAACATAACAGCGCTGTGTTTGTCGGAAAGTGTTGCGGGTGATCAAAGACCTCACTGGATCCGTTTACAGACAACTAAAGCCTCCAAATGGCTTCAAAACTCACCAGATTAGTAGCTTCAGTTTGCGGATCGTTCCGGCTGAGCAGTTCAAAATGTGTAAACGGTGACAGATGTTCAAAAAAGTGCAGATTTGCCATGCTTTGTCTGCTGTCTCTGACAAACAACATCCAATTGTTTTTAATCTGTCAAATACATCCATTATGGAAAGATTTACTGTTGTTAGGTTTTATTTTCTCATTTTAAGAAGTAATAGCCTAAATGCTGATCTGTTTATGTCCTCCACTAAGTCTTCCTGTTATTGCAAGATTAGTTTAGTAGAATTTGAAGTCTGCACTCACTGCATTCAAGGATTCAGGGTCATAATTCTCTGTGATCTTCAAGCTGCAAGTAAACCTGGCTGTATTAGCAGAAACCTGCCAGAACATGTTTACGGATACAGGCTCAGATTCTCTTCACATGTCCTTGTTTACATAAAATACCATAGTACTGATCTCACATCAGCATGAAAGGGCAAGTGTTTTTGTGACCTTTTGCTTGTTCAGCATTTGACTTGTTCTTCATGGTCTCATTGACTTCCATCAATTCACTCGACCGTGATCCAATCAAGTAATTATAACTATAAAAAAGATCTTTCGTCATGGGCATAATGAGATTTTTACGAGCCAGATGTGTCACGGAAGCAGCCTGATCTCCTGAACATTACGTGACCGTGGCAGTGTTTTTGCAAAAATGAATTAAATGGTTGTTCTGCAGTTTTTCATTGAAATGTCCAGCAGGGGGCGCCAAAGGCGAGTCAAATGAGGCAAGGTTGCACGGAAGAGTGTGTATGTGTGAGCATGTATTTGTCCGGTTACATAGAGACTGATTAGTTGGTTGGTGACCTATACTATTCAAGGTTAATTGGACTTATTGTAGCAGATCATGTTGTGAGATGGAGATTGAGCTGAGAATAGTTAGACACGGCTTTAATGTGCCCGAATGTGCGGTTTTCACACGCTAATGAGCTGCCGAGCTGGCAGCCAATCAGCTTGGTTCAGCCAGTTCGGCCTGTTTTATTTAGTTAATGAGCATTTTTAAAGACATTTGAAAGGGCTGTGTATTGTTCCATGAACTCAGGAGGAGGATGAGGTGAAAGGGAGGGGTATTGGATTTAATAACACGGTGAGAGGTTTCGCTTCAAGGCACTGCTGAATGGGGCCATTCCATGTATGCTGTGCATTTGTGTGTTTTGGTGTGAATGTGTGAGTTTACTTGAGTCTAAACCCTTTTCCTGACTCAGCTGCAGGAGTGCTGCTTCAGCTCACTGGAACCCCCCCCCCCCGAACACACACACACACACACACACACACATAAATTCTTAGACATCATTCTCCTTAGTCTATCTTCAAACATCCCTTATATCCAGGGCTTTTCTTTCAAGGGGTCCTTGAAGGAACTCCAGGGGGTCTGTGGAAGGTATATAAGATATATCAAATTTTCAAGTAATTTCTAACAAATTGAATTAACTAATGAACTGTTAAGCATTGTTAATTAATGCTAATTCATGTTCTTAACTTACATGATTAGAACATGATTGCTATTCACATATGCATGTATACAGTATACTAAATAAATTCTGGCTCAGCTAATGTGCATTTGCAAATATATGATTTTTAGAGTACATTTTAAGCATTTTGGTCACATTTCAGCCTGTAAGGGGGTTAACGGGAAAGGAGGCGAGAACCGGCTTGACAATATAAATAATGTTTAATGGTAAACTTAACCAAAAACACACAAACATGAACACATACAGGGCAGCTGCCTGTAGTTCTCTCTCTCTCTCTAACTGTCGTCACCGGCCGCATTTATCCCTCGCGTGCCACATCAGGCTGATTGGGGACCAGGTGCGCGTCGTTCCAGCCCGTCCCCGCCCTCCTCTGTTCTACACTCCACCCGGCGTTGCCTCAGGCTGCCCCCCCGTCCCCCACCTACCTTGACCTGGGAGGAGACAGGAGAAGAAAAAAAAAGAAATAGGCGAGGGAAAGGCCAACACAGAGCGACAGTGAGAGAAAGAGAAACTCACTCACCGGTTCTCTGATGTGCCATCGTGTGGTCCTCGATCACTCCTCCACCCTCTCAGGTAGATGGCAGCTGCTCCTCCCCATACAGACCTCCGACTCCCAGCGGACAGAACGCCCCTCCGCGTTCCCGGCGACCCGTGGGGAGACTCCTCCGCCCCTGGCAGTGGCTCTACCATTCCAGGTGGTCGGGGAGTCGCTTCCGTCCTCCCCTCACGGACAGCAGTCGCCGCATTTCTGAGTGACGGCAGGGCATTTTTTCCGCCCCGGCAGCGGCTCCATCGCAGCAGGTGGTCGGGGTGTCCAGTCCCCACTCGCCCCGCGGACGGCGGCCGTTCCCCGCAAGTATAATGGTCTCCTATTCAGACGTGGTTTTACGGTGAATTTGAGAAATCGGATTTTGAAAACATACCTCCCTAACCTAAAACGTTTGCCTGAATCTAACCAATAGTGTTTTAAAATATAAATGAGATGTTTAAAAAAGACATCCTTGCCTTATCAAAGCAACCATCTTATTTTGTGCCGCCTCTATGACTTTATCGTATCACGAGTTCATAGCTGGACTTGAATCGCTGTCCACAGACTCCATGTCCAACGCCCTATTAGGTGAGCTACCACACAAGATATTCATGTGGGAATAAGTGATTATATGTATGTGGGTCTGTAATACAAGCATTAAAATGTGTTGTTTTTCAAAAGATGTGTTTGTGTAAAAGTGTGTTGATATCATAAAATAGCAGGGTGTGCTAAGTGACTCCAGCCGGGTCTCCTAAGCAACCAAATTGACCCGGTTTCTAGGGAGGGTAGAGTCACATGGGGCAACCTCCTCGTGGTCGCTATAATGTAATTCTCGCTCTCGGTGGGGTGCGTGGTGAGTTGTGTGTGGATGCTGCCGAGAGTAGCATGAAGCCTCCACATGCGCTAGGTTTCCACGGTAACGCGCTCAACAAGCCACGTGATAAGATGCGTGAATTGATGGTCTCCGACGCGGAGGCAACTGAGATTAGTCCTCCGCCACCCGGATTGAGTCACTACGCAACCACAAGGACTTGGAGCGCTTTGGGAATTCCAAATTGGGGAGAAAAGGGATAAATAAAAATGACCCCTACAACACCAGTTGTGTTATATTCTGTCAACCTCTCTGTGCATTATATCCTGTTTGTGCATTATAACCTATCTGTGCATTACAACCGGTTTGTGCATTATAACCTGTTTGTGCATTATAACCTGTCTGTGCATTATAACCTGTCTGTGCATTATAATTGGTTTGTGCATTATCACCTGTCTGTGCATTATAATTGGTTTGTGCATTATCACCTGTCTGTGCATTACAACCGGTTTGTGCATTATAACCTGTCTGTGCATTACAACCGGTTTGTGCATTATAACCTGTCTGTGCATTACAACCGGTTTGTGCATTATAACCTGTCTGTGCATTACAACCTGTTTGTGCATTATAACCTGTCTGTGCATTACAACCGGTTTGCGCATTATAACCTGTCTGTGCATTACAACCGGTTTGTGCATTATAACCTGTCTGCGCATTATAACCTGTCTGTGCATTATAACCTCTCTGTGCATTATAATTGGTTTGTGCATTATAACCTGTCTGTGCATTACAACCGGTTTGTGCATTATAACCTGTCTGCGCATTATAACCTGTCTGTGCATTACAACCGGTTTGTGCATTATAACCTGTCTGCGCATTATAACCCGTCTGCGCATTATAACCCGTCTGTGCATTTTAACCCGTCTGTGCATTATAACCCGTCTGTGCATTATAACCCGTTTGTGCATTATCACCTGTCTGTGCATTATCACCTGTCTGTGCATTATAACCTGTTTGTGCATTATCACCTGTCTGTGCATTATAACCCGTCTGTGCATTATAACCTGTTTGTGCATTATCACCTGTCTGTGCATTATAACCAGTCTGTGCATTATAACCTGTTTGTGCATTATCACCTGTCTGTGCATTATAACCTGTTTGTGCATTATAACCTGTCTGTGCATTATAACCTGTTTGTGCATTATCACCTGTCTGTGCATTATAACCTGTTTGTGCATTATAACCTGTCTGTGCATTATAACCTGTTTGTGCATTATAACCTGTCTGTGCATTATCACCTGTCTGTGCATTATAACCTGTTTGTGCATTATCACCTGTCTGTGCATTATAACCTGTTTGTGCATTATCACCTGTCTGTGCATTATCACCTGTCTGTGCATTATAACCTGTTTGTGCATTATCACCTGTCTGTGCATTATAACCTGTTTGTGCATTATCACCTGTCTGTGCATTATCACCTGTCTGCATTATAACCTGTTTGTGCATTATAACCTGTTTGTGCATTATCACCTGTCTGTGCATTATAACCTGTTTGTGCATTATCACCTGTCTGTGCATTATCACCTGTCTGCATTATAACCTGTTTGTGCATTATCACCTGTCTGTGCATTATAACCTTTCTGTGCATTATAACTTGTCTGTGCATTATAACCTGTTTGTGCATTATAACCTGTCTGTGCATTTTAACCTGTCTGTGCATTATCACCTGTCTGTGCATTATAACCTGTCTGTGCATTATAACCTGTCTGTGCATTTTGGTTGAGCAGTGCATTTACGTCCCACTTTTGGAGTTTGGCTTTCCATACAGCTCATATCTAAATAAAATGGGCTGCTTGACTGTGATTAAGAATCACTTTAATAGGCCATTTGGCATGTAGATGTCTAAAATAACAGTAAATTAATGCATAATAATTGGTCACACACACACACTCACACTAGATGAAAGGATCATACTTGAAAGTTGCTTGAATTGATCACGTAAAAACCCCCAGATCTCATTGCTGTTTACATGCATGCAACGAGATCTGGAAGAACAGTTGACTGTGTAATTGTGGCTGTAGCCACTTATAATAAGCTTCTGCCTCTGTTTCTTTCTCTCCCTTCCTCCACGTTCTGCTTTCTTCTGGACGGGAGCTCATAAGATCGTTAGCGGATTTCAGTCTCTGCGGATTTCAGCAGTTAGAAGTCAGCTGTCTTCACAGACGTCACTCACTGAGTGAGCCGAGAGGTTTTAGTCCCATGTGGAGGGAAAGATCTTATTTACGCCACCTTTATTCCCTGAATGCCAAGGAGCACCAGGAGTGAGAGATGAAGGAAGGAAATGAAGAGAAGGAGAGAGACAGAGAAAGGAGAGCACAGCTGGGCTGCCCGAGAGGACACTTTTATTTCAGAGAGTCCGTGTGCTTTGTAATGTGAATAATAGAGCCCAGGGAATACTTCACAACACCCAGCGGACTGTTAAAAAACAGTTAGTCTGTCTGTCTCCCTTTTTCATTCTCTCTACAACTTTTCTTTCTCTCCTCATTATGTCTCCACTTCTCTTAAACTGCGTTCACACTGCCAGCTACTTTGTTGCTGCATGCTAGTGGTTAGGCCGCTAGTGGGGTGTATGGAGAGTGTAAACAGCACTGTTTCTTTACAATTATTATTATTATTATTATTATTAAAATAGTAGGATCACGTGAGCTCTACCAGCTTCTCTCATATTGGCTGTCGCTCCCGAAAGTTGCTCTTCATTTGCATAAAGTTAAACATTTCTCAACTTTGTCGTGTCACTGGACACGCCCACATCCGGTCGCATCGCTCGTGTTGCCGGAAGTCGCCAGCTATCTTTGACTGGTACATATTTAACCCCCAAATCAATATAAAACAAATATGAAAATATATTGCATAGGCCTATAGACTACATGTAGTGCCATTAAGATTTTGTGCATTTTTTTATATATATATAATCGACAGAGTCATTGATTACCACAAATTATTATTTTGACTCGTCACTCCTTTTCTTTAAAAAAAAAGTCAATATCAATGAAAAGTGAATGGGGCCCATTTTTGGAGGGTTTAAAACGTGCAGAATATTTGAGCTGTAAAGTTGTTTAAATTGTTGTTTTAGGGTTTGTCGTTTAGCGTTATATCGTCATGGCAACGAAGTTATAAAATTGGACATAACTTTACATCGAAAAGGTTAATAAGTGATTTTATCACACGTATTGTTTACGTCTTGTGGCTATACTTTTGAGAGTGCAACTATGAAATATAAATGCTTTAAAATGTAAACAGTCAAATATCTAGTTTTGTTCAGATTGCGGTAATAAAAATATCGGAATTAACTTTTTTTTTATTGAATTTTTTTATGCATTGCATGAGAATTGGTGGCTAAAATGTGCTGAATGAAAAACATGTCACAATGTTAAAAATCGTTTAACGGCTGCGTAGCTCTCACTCGGCATGAGTCGCGAGTCATGCCGAGTGACTCCAGCCAGGTCTCCTTAGCAACCAAATTGGCCCGGTTGCTAGGGAGGGTAGAGTCACATGGGGTAACCTCCTCGTGGTTGCTATAATGTGGTTCTCGATCTCGGTGGGGTGCGTGGCGAGTTACGCATGGATGCCGCGGAGAATAGCGTGAAGCCTCCACACGCGCTAGGTCTCCGTGGTAACATGCTCAACAAGTCACATGATAAGATGCGCAGATTGATGGTCTCAGACGTGGAGGCAACTTAGATTCGTCCTCCGCCACTACACCACCACGAGGACTTGGAGCGCATTGGGAATTGGGCATTCCAAATTGGGGAGAAAAGGCTCTATAAACTGGCTTAATTTTTTATATGCAAAATATTATTATTATTATTATTATTTTTGAACATTTGTTTCTTTTGATTTTGACTGTTCTTGTGAGACTCACCCAACCCATGTGACTTTCTTTCTTCTGCAGAACACAAGAGGAGATCATAAACAATAAAGTAAATGGTCAGTCTCTAACATTCTGCCTGACATCTCCTTTTGTGTTCCACGGAAGTAAGTAATACGAGTTTGGAACAACATGAGGGTGAATAAATGACACAATTGTCCCTTTAAGTTGCTTATGTAAGTGAGAGCTGAACTCCAGTAAGTTTAGCAGTTGGTGTAGTTCTCTTTCTCCCGAACATGTCATTTCTTCACCGGCATGCCACGACATAAAGAGAGAAATCATTTGAGTCTGACTGACGTGTTATTGGGAATGAGAAACAGCTGTTTCCATCCCCCTCGTTTCTTCGCCCCGGCGTGCTCGTCCCACAGCAGGAGTGAGCCACGAGGAAAACAGGAAGATTTCTTTGGAGGTCTGTCTTAGTTAATGTCATCATTTCCTCACCCTCACGTTGTGTTCCACAGGAGAAAGTCAAACAGTTAAGTGTGAGTAAATGATGACAGAGCTACTCTCTCAACGCTAGTGGGATAACCGCGCTTAGGAAGTGTAAACAGGGTCAGGCGGATGAGCTGAGGAGATCTGTAACGGACGGACGAACCCGTGTCATTCGGATCGCCACGAGTGTTTTAGATCTGGTGACCTGGTGTGCTGTGGCAGAGGGGCGGGCTGATTTAAGAGTTGGCACCTCGAATTCTGGAGCAGCTGTTGCCCATCTCCTTCTACTTGTCTTGTAGGGGGAAGGGTGGGACAGTAAGGAGTACTCTGGGGTTTATTTTAACCTAATGTCTGCGTGCTTCATCTGTGCTGTCGATTACCTCAGACAATAAATGTGTGTTTACTGTAAACACGTGTCCCGTTCATTTATACACACTGTTTGTGGGAATCAACAGCATACAACAGATGCCAGGATATTCCTTTAATGGTGAAGTTGATGCTTTCTCCTATTCAAAGTTAATGTGCAGAGACGACTAATGTCAACTTCTGGGGCACCCAATGGCGTGAGGCTGGGGTGGGAATCGGGCGCAGCAATGCCCGCCCACCTTTGCAGTCTTCATGATTCCAGAAGTATTTTCCATATTCATTTTTTTCCATTGGGATTTCATAACCAACCAGCTCTGAGGTGAATCACAGATACCAACATCACAGTAGTCCACAGTAAAAATTGATAATATGCTCTTAAACACACCCCTTTAGCCAAGTAAAAAGTTAAATATTATTGTAAATAATTAATAAAAAGTACTGATGTCAGATTTAGAGGTTGACCGATAGTGGATTTTACCGATACGATAACTAAGTTTGGCGGTACCTACCGATACCGATTAATCAGCTGATAGTTTTTAAAATTGATATTGAATGAAAATAACGCTCAAAGTAAAATAGTGCTGACTTTTATTACAAAAAATAAACACTACTTGGTCCTCACGGTGGCGTCTCACCACAATCTGAGTGGCGGAGCACAAGTCTCAGTTGCCTCCGCTTCTGAGACCGTCAATCCGCGCATCTTATCACGTGACTCGTTGTGCACGACACCGCGGAGACTCACAGCATGTGGAGACTCATGCTACTCTCCACGATCCACACACAACTCACCACACGCCCCATTGAGAGAACCACTAATCACCACCACGAGGAGGTTACCCCATGTAACTCTACCCTCCCTAGCAACCGGGCCATTTTGGTTGCTTAGGAGACCTGGCTGGCGTCACTCGGCACGCCCTGGATTCAAACTCGCGTCTCCAGAGGTGGTAGTCAACATCAAATAGCGATACCGCCGGCACTGTAGAAACACTGTTGTCATTACATCTTTTATTATTTTAGGACTCCCATGAAGCATTGCGATTGTCTTAAAAGGAAAATGATAAAACTATTGATTTTAATTGGTTGATTAGAAGTATAGGATCGGTATAGGCTACTCCGAGTACATAGCAAAAATATTCACATACATGCAAATAATACATGAGTTGTTTGAAAGTGTTGGGAGACTCGATGACGCCATTCAGAGTGAGTCATGGGAGCGGGCGGTCACCGCAAATCTCATTTTGCATGCTTTTTTTGGCTGCGATTCTCTGATCGGTGCATTTTCTCCCTCTGGATCATGTGTAGTGCAGAAACTACATACACACTTTACCTTTAAATTGCAAATGTAAGAATAGCAGGACTCAATTCACGTTTATTAGGTAGCGTGGACAAAGTTTTTATGGGATTTAAAAGGATTTAAAACTGCATTTCATACCCCAAGTACTTAAAAGAGTAATCGATTCCAAATGATAAACTTGACAGGTTTTTATTCTGTGAAGAGAGAAACAAAGACCCTTTAAAAATAGGGTGAGAATAAATCACATCCTCTCCCTCCTCACTGGAGCTTTATGAGTCCACGGGCAGCAATAAACTTTTCCTTTTTTAATAAAAGCATCTGCATGGTACTTATTCTCATTGTGTGTGTGCATGTGTGTGTGAGAGAGCGAGAAAAAGAGATGTAACTTCCCAAATCATACTGTTTTCCCAGTTACAATAAAACACTTACTGTATGTGAATGGACAGTTCACACTATATACACACAAATGCAAACACAAAAGTACCTCAGCTGGGTTTTCCTCTGGGGGAATGAGTTTAATCTTGTCTGCTGCAGATCTATGAGGCCTTTGGGCTCTTATCAACACCTTTAATATCTCACAATAGATGAAAACGGGCACAAACACACCTCAGCGTGTGTTAGGAGTGTGTCAAGAGTGGGATCAGATGTGAGAACCAGTATGTCACTCAGAAATACATCACATTACAGAGGTAACATATTGCGAATGCCTTTTTATGTTGAGCGCAAGCTCCATACACAAACTGTTTCCATATGTGATGTGGTGGTAAGCTTCACTTGAAAGTGATATGTGAGAAAATAAAAACCAGATAAAGTGATAGAAGGAAGCAGCCTATTGATATGAGTCTCTCTCTTCCATCTGATGTCTTTTATTTTTTTCTTTTCTCTTTTGTTTGACATATGGCAAAGCCGCTTTCCACCATAGTAACTCAGCAGAGAGGAAATGTGCTGTCAATCAAAAAGACACGAGATCAGAAGTTGCTAGGTAACCGGGTAAAGCAGACCCCAAACCCCTAACTAACAACAACAAACTGCAAGTGCACATTTTGGAAAAGAGCTAATAACACGTTGGGGGAAGATGTCGTGTTTGGCATGTATCTGGCTCATGGCCACAGTGTCCCTACAGCAGTTGCAAGAGTTTCACACAAAACACACTTTCAAGGCTCGACTCGTACCGACTGACCTTTAACTGTAAGAGTAAAAAGGAGACGCACTCTTGTTTTCTCTGCTCCATCACCTGGTTAAGACTGCAGATTTGTGATCGTAAGAGATGTTTTGATGAGGTCAGAGCTCAATAGCCTAGTTTCCATCAACTTTTCGCGCTGTTTTGTTATCGACAAAGTGAAAATGTGTATAAAAAAAAAGTTTGGGAAATTTGCTGTTTTCTGCCCGTTTCTATTCAAATGGCCTTTTATCGATAAAAATGGTTAATGGCAATTTTCTCGTTAAAAAGTGTTTCCAAACCAGTTTTGCGCAATATTTGATGCATCGACATGGAGTTTATGCGCTGGAGTTAAACGGAAATATATTATGTCGACACTCGTGAAATTTTAGCGATAAATTTTGCGTTTCCATCAGCTTTATTTTGATACGCTAAAACTTTTTTCCCACCAAAAATCCTTGGATGGAAACGCAGTTAGTGATATGGATTTTTTTTTTTCTGTTGGCACAACTGGGCCTGTAGTTCAGATTTTTACTCACCTGTCAACATTTTAACTGACCATACAGCAAAAATAATTCTACATTTTATTTTTTATCAACATGTGTGCCTGAAAAATATTCTATTTTTCCCTACTAAAATTTACAGGTAAATCATTAGGGCCCAAGCACTTTTCCTAAGGATTACTGTTAACATTCTTTCTGAAAATGTGCACACACATCACAACCGGCCATTAGAGCTGGGCAAAAGTTCACATGGGGAGGTCAAGGGGGGGCTCTCTGCCGGCCCCTTGAAAATTAGATTTTTTGGGAGGCTCTGTAGCACATGCCTTTTCACCTACAGTCACCAAACTTTGTACACATATAGATCTCATCAAGCTGGACAACTTTCACCCTCATAGTCATAGGCTCTGCCCAACAGGAAGTCTGCCACGTTGCATTGTTTGAAAAACGCATGCCCTGGAATTTGAAATACTCCTCCTAGGGGATTTATGTGACAGGCACCAAACGTGGCTTGGGCCCGTTGATTGCCGCTTGCAGCTATATTAACTTTATAATTTTCAGTAATAGCGGAGTCGTAAATTACTATAGGTGCGTCCCAAACTGCACACTT